>JAWZYT010005697.1:0-88122 GCA_034508575.1 Petrolisthes manimaculis
GGTGGCAGGCAGGAGAGAATGTGTGTGTGTGTGAGAGAGAGAGAGAGAGAGAGAGAGAGAGAGAGAGAGAGAGAGAGAAGGGAGAATGTAAAGTGGAATATATAAACAAGAGATTGGAAAGGAGGGAAGGGGAAAGGTTTAGGGAATAAGGAGTTAGGGAGAAAAGTTAGAGAATGTTGGGGGAATTAGGGAGACGGACGGTAGGGAGGGAGGGAAGGAGGGAGAGAATAAGGAGGGGAGGGAAGGAGGGAGAGAAAATGGGAGAGAATGAGGAGAGGAATGGGGAGACAGATATAGTGGGAGTAGGAAGGAAGGAAGGAGAAGGCAAATGAAAAGAAATTGATAGAGAGAGAGAGAGAGAGAGAGAGAGAGAGAGAGAGAGAGAGAGAGAGAGAGAGAGAGAAAGAGAGAGAGAGATGAATAAGTAAATAGTGTGAATATTTTTGTGAGAGATATTACACCACCTCACCTCACACAACACACACACACCACGTCATGTGCAGGTGTGTGTGTGTGTGTGTGTGTGTGTGTGTGTGTGTGTGTGTTACCACGTATAATAACTTGACTTACACATGTGACACACCTCGGATTTTTTTTTACCCCCACAATAACATATCTCCCCCCTCCATCCTCCACCTCCCCCTCCTCCTGCCCCCCACCCTCCCTCAGACAATGCAGGAATCCCCCCCTAATCCCTGAGTGTAATCCCCCCGTCTAGTCCTGGGGAAGAGAGAGAGAGAGAGAGAGAGAGAGAGAGAGAGAGAGAGAGAGAGAGAGAGAGAGAGAGAGAGAGAGAGAGAGAGAGAGAGAGAGAGAGAGGAGAGAGAGAGAGAGAAGAGGAGAGAAGAGAGAGAGCAGAGATGAGAGAGAGAGAGAGAGAGAGAGAGAGAGAGAGAGAGGAGAGAGAGAGAGAGAGAGTGGAATGGAAGGAATTCATTATGGCCATTTTTCTTTATTTTTATATTTTTTTATTATTTTTTTTTTTTGTTTGGTTTGCACCTCTTGTCCTCGACTCGACTGTATATACCTCACTCACTTATATCTTCCTTATATCTCCTCAATCTCCCATATCTTCCTCTTCATCTTCCACTCTTCCTCTTCATCTTCCACTTCTACCTCCTCCTCCTCCTCCCACTCCTCCTCTCCTTCTACCTCCTCCTCCTCCCACTTCTCCTCTCCTTCTTCCTGCTCCTCCTTCTCCTCTCCTTCTTCCTCCTCCTCCTCCTCCTCCTACTCTTCCTGCTCCTCCTTCTCCTCTTCTTTTACCTCCTTCCTTCTCTTCTTCCTTCTCCTCTTCCTCTTTCCATCATACCCTCCATCTAGTGTTCTCTTGGGAAGGCTTCTCATCAGTATAATGTAGATGTTAAAAACTCAGGCTGCTTTACTGTCTGTCTCTCTGTCTGTCTGTCTGTCTGCTTGTCTGTCTGTCTGTCGTCTGATTGTCTGTCTGATTGTCTGTCTGTTTTTGGTTTGTCTGTTTGTTCGTCTGTTTGTCTATCTGTGTATGTCTATTTGTGTATCTTTATCTATCGGTCTGCCTGTCTGTCTGTGTGTACATTTTTCTAGGTCTGTGTGTCTTTCTGTCTGTCTTTCTGTCTATTATTCTCTTCTTATCTGTGTGTATAGGCCTACGTGGGGTAAACAAGCCCCAACCATAAATAATAATATATAATAATTAATAATAAACAATAATAACAAACAAGAAAAACTAATGGTGTGACATGCCCTGACTAATGAGAGAGTATAACTGTAATGTGTAGGTCAGCTCACGTCATTAATTACAAGGAAGGGAGTCACCTCATAACACCCCCTACCCCCTATACCCTCTCCACCCCCACCCCTACCCTCTCCACCCCCACCCCTACCCCTACCCCTTCTCTCTCGTTGGGGGGTTGAGGGGGTGGGGGGGTATTGCCTGTATTGGTGTTACCTTCCCTTTCACTTCTTCAAATGTCCCCCTCGTTCTTTCTATTTACTTTCTGTTTTGTTGTCTCACCTCTCTATCACCTTCTTCTTCTTCTTTTTCTTCTGGGGCTATATATAATATGACCTCGCTTTTATCACCTCGTCTAATATCAATCAATCGTTAGTTAAGGGTGAATTTTTGTGTTGTTGGTGAATCATGAGCAACTGAATCCTCCAAACTATTCCAAGCAACAGAACAAACACCATTTTTTTTTTTTTTTCATCTGGTCCTGTTTAGGAGAAGGAATATCAAGACACTCCAATGTTTACAAAAGTGAATATATCCTTTTAACCCTCCACACACACACACACACACACACACACCCCTCCTTGTACAGTCACGAGTAGAGGTGGTGGTTGTTGTTGTTGTTGTTGTTACACCGCCCCGAAGGGAGGGTGTATTGTTTTCGGTGCCGGATATTTATTTATCTGTTCGTGTGTCTGTTTATGGTCTAGCGTCCACAGGTTTAGCCGTATCATGTTCATGTTTTTCTATTGATAGATATTTCATCATAAACAAAATATTAACTTTTGGGCAAAATCGGTCGAAGGTCAAGATCACAAAAAAATAAAGATAGCAAAGGGCGAGTGGTCGCTGGCATCGAATGATGTCTTGTTGTTGTTGTGGTGGTGGTGGTGGTGGTTGTTGTTGTTGTTGTTGTTGTGGTGGTGGTTGTGGTGGTGGTGGTGGTGGTGTTAGTGGTTGTGGTTGTTGTTATTGTTGTTATTTTGGTGGTGGTGGTGGTGTTAGTGGTTGTGGTTGTTGTTATTGTGGTGGTAGTGGTGGTAATTGTTGTGGTTGTTGTTGTTATTTTGGTGGTGGTGGTGGTGATGGTTTTTATTTTAAAGTATTGCATCATGTGACATACCATCACACATTTCCTGTATCATAGTTGCTAGACCACGTTTATTTATTTTATTACACCATCATGTTATTCCAAGCAGGCCTGAATAATGATTATGGTTCGTGACTGTACATCCAATCAACCCAACAACATCCAACCCTCCTCTCCAAGGCCAAGAGATAACCTTGATCCTCACCACCTCACTCTAGTTAAGGACCCTATGATTGTGTATAAAAATTGGAGGCTTCTGATTCCTCTTAACCAAGCCACGAAACAAACTCCTTCCATAGGGGTGGCGTTTCCTGGCAATGTTTGAAGGACTCCCCAAACCTCCTATTTTCTGACTACATTACAGGGTCCTTATTAAGTTGGTAAGGTATCCCAGGTTATCAAATTATTGCTAACTGTAGGACACATAAAAAAGGGTGTGGGGTTCTTTTATTCATTAGAGATAACCTGGGTATAATGGAAATAAACAAAGACAAACACGAACCATACTGATATCTAACCATCCATTTATCTATCCATCCATTTATTTATTATTTCTTTATTTATCCATCCATCCATTTATTTATTGTTTCTTTATTCATCCATCTATCTATCTATCTTAGTCTATTGATCTATTTATCTATCTATTTAATGTATCAGTCTATCCTTCTATCCAATACAACCTAATGACATTTTAAGGGGGTGCGGAAATAGGGGACAGGCTTGGGGGGTTTAAGGGGGTGCGGAAATAGGGGGACAGGCTTGAGGGGCGGGGGGTTAGGAGTGTATGGGAATAGGGGACAGGCTTTCTACCCACCCCAAGTTTGTCTCCCTATTCCCACACCCCCCAGTCAACCTCCCCCCAAGCCTGTCCCCTTACTCCAGCACCCCCCAGTCAACTTCACCCCCAAGCCTGTCCCCATACTCCAGCATTCCCTTAAAATGTTTGAATCCGTCACAGCCGAAATAAATTCCAGAAAGAATAATAAAAGACTGAAAGAAAAATATATATATATCAGTGGTACTCATTTTTATTAATCGACAAATTCAATTAAGGAAATGAAAATGCAACCAGCGGGAGTCATGAATAGAGATGTGTACAGTCAAGGCCAAAACAATACAATAAAAAAAAATATAAAATGAATGAATACAAAAAATATGAATATAGAAATAAATCTATAAATAATAATAAATTATAAATAGATAAATAAACATATTCTGGTGTTGCCTGATATATTTCGATGGCTGGCTGTGAGATTCGAAGTTTTCCTTGATTTGGTTAAAATTTTCTCCACGAGTCCTTTCCCTCCTCCTCCCCTTCCCCTTACCCCTCCCCTTCCCCCTCCTTCCATTCCTCCTCCTCCTCCCAGCTCCTCTCCCTCCTTCCTTTCCTCCCTCCCTCCCTCCTTGTCCCTCTCTCCTCCTCTCTCCCAGCTCCTCTCCCTCCTTCCTTTCCCCCTTCTCTCTCTCCTTGTCCCTCTCTCCTCCTCTCCCTCCTTCCTTTCCCCCTTCTCTCCCTCCCAATCCCTCTCTCCTCCCTCCCTCCCTCCCAGCACCTCTCCATCCTCCCTCCCTCCCTCCCAGTCCGTCTCTCCTCCCTCCCTCTCTCCTCCACACACACCCCATCCTTGATCGTGTAAATGGGGCTTCAAGGTGTGTGTTCTCTCATGGTGGTGATTCAGAGCAGGCCTTCCTTCCTTCCTTCCTTCCTTCCTTCCTTCCTTCCTTCCTTCCTCCTTTCCTTCCTTTCCTCCCTCCTTCCTTCCTCCCTTCCCTCCCTCCTTCCTTTCTTCCTTCCCCTGAGACACTTACACGTGTTTCTTATGGCCTCCCTTACTTTACCTTACCTTACCTCCCCTAATATTCCCCTCAGAGCGTGTTAGTTGTCCCTATTGTTTTTCTGTATCTCGTTATTTTACTTTATTTTCACCCCTCTCTCTTTCTCTCTCTCCCTTTCCATTCCTTTCTCTCCCTACCTTTCCTTTCCTGCCATTCCCTTCCTATCTCTCCCTTTCCTTCCCTTCCCTTCCTTTCCTTTCCTTTCCTTCCTACCTTTCCTTTCCTTGCTTTCTCTCGTTTTCCCTAATATCACCTCAGAGTTTGTTGTGCCCTTTGTTTGTTTTCTGTCTGTCTCCTCCCTTACTTACATTCCCTCCTTTCCATGTATTCCTTCGTATTCCTGACAGCTAGGAAGGAGGGGAACAGAAGAGAAGACAACAGAAGGGAAGTGAGAAGGAGGGAGTGGAGTGGAGTGGAGTGGAGTGTAGGAGTGTAAAGTTAGAAGGAGGGAATGGAGTGAAGTGGAGTGTGTAGTATGTGTGTAAAGATATATATGGCTACATTGGTGACGTCCCTAAAACTCTGACTCTGGTTGGTTGGTTGGTTGATTGGTTGATTGGTTGGTTGATTGGTTGGTTGGTTGGTTGATTGGTTGGTTGGTTGATTGGTTGGTTGGTTGGTTGGTTTAAGTAAGGGTAAATAAACAATAACTTGGGGAAAACAAAACTCTTGCAAAACTGCATCATTGACTTTATTTCTTAATTGTTTTCTCGACGAATGGTAATTGCCTGTAATTAAATAAAATGGAACATCTAGGAGTACAGTATAGAAGAAGGTGAAGATGATGTCAGGAAGTAGAGAGAAATATATATAAAGTAGATGGTAAAGAAAAAGAAAAAAAATGTGTAGGTGAATAAGAGTGAGTGAGTAACTGTAATAAAGATCAATATGAAAGATGACAGATTGGAGACAAGAGTAATGAGGGAAAGATGATGGTGAAGATGATGTCAAGAAGTAGAGAGAAATACATACTATATACAGTAGATAATAAAGAAAAAAAATGTGTAGGAGAATAAGAGTGAGTGAGTAACTGCAATAAAGAGAATATGAAAGATGACAGCAGAGTGGAAACAAGAGTAAGGAGGAAAATGAGCCCTAAGTAATAGAGGGAAGGGAGAGGGGGGGGACGAACAATAGAGAGGGCAGCAGTTAATTGCAGCATTGCGGGCAGCCCCAACTCTCAGCCAGACTCCAATTACGAAGTTGATATCAGGGAGTGGGACGAGGTGAGAGAAGGACGGGTGGTGGTGGTGGTGGTGATGGAGAGTTGAAGAGAGGGAACAGACAACAGTAGAAGGAGAGTGGGACGATGTGAGAGTGAGAGAGGGACGGGTAGTGTGGGTGGAGATTTGAAGAGAGGGTGGAAAGGGAAGAGAAGGAATGAGACTATCGTGTGTGTGAGAATGACTCGTGGTGGTGGTGGTGGTGGTGGGGGTGATGGGGGTGGAGAGTTAGAGAGAGGGAGGGAGGGAGGGAGGAGCAGGAGGTGTGGGACTGAAGTGTGAGTGAGACAAAATAGATGGGTGGTAGGTGGAAAGTTGTTGTTTAAGGTGGAAGTAGGTGGACGAAAGATGGGAAAAGGAAAGATAAGAGAGGAGAGAGAGGTGAGGGGAGGAGGGGAAAATAGAGGAAGGAGGTGAAGATATGAGAAGAGGTGAATGTTGGGAGAAAAATACGAAGTAGAGGTTGAGTTACTTGGGTTGAGTCCAATAATATAAAGAAATAAAGGCTTGGGAAGAGAAAAGGAAATAAGCGAGCGATACACACACACACACACACACACACACACACACAGGTAGTTAGACAGAGAGTGACATAAAGACAGACAAAGGGGGCTACACTGAGAGAGAGAGAGAGGGGGGGGGGGAGAGAGAGAGAGAGAGAAAGTGTGTGTGTGAGCGAGCAAGCCTCCATCACCACTACTACCACCTCTATTTCCCAGAACTCTATTACTCCCTCCCATCCCTTCCTCCCTCTGGCCGTATCTGAGGTGCCTTTGACCACCACCACACACAGTACAGTACAGTATAGGTGTTCACGCCTTGTGGCACTTTCCATCCTTCTCCTTTGCCTTCCGTGTTCGTCTGTCTGTCTGTCTATCTGTCTGGCATGGCTGGCTGGCTGGATGTGTCTATTATTTTAGTCTGTCTGTCTGAGTCTGTCGGTTTATCTCTCACACTATTTCTCTGTCTTTGTCTCTTGTCTCTCTCTCACCACGACGGACCTGAAACGAGTCCCAAGTTCCAAGTGCTAAAGTGATAATTAAAACAAGCAGCAACTGTAAACTTCCTGGCTAGCAATTAATTCCAGGTGTGTGTGTGTGAGAGAGAGAGAGAGAGAGAGAGAGAGAGAGAGAAAGAGAGAGAGAGAGAGAGAGAGAGAGAGAGAGAGAGAGAGAGAGAGACAGACAGAGACAGAGACAGAGATAATATGCTTGCATATATGCCAAACTATTTTTAACACGCAAAATAAAACTATGTATGTACCAGTACTCTGTTTAAAAGGAGTAAATAAAACCTTCAGTAAAAGAAGTAGAAATATAAAGCAGTTGTTTTTATTTCCTTCTTAAACCCTGGATTATATATATAGGACTCAGATCATCATTAACACCAGACTATTTAATAATCCATAAAGTATTACCACAATAAATAGCGTTGTTTGTTGTCCACGAATTAAAGGAGGGTAATAGTGTACAATTTTGGGGTATATTGGAGTGCCTTGATTTCTCCAAAGTATATAATTATGCCAGGAAACAGGACCCAGATTAATTAACAAAAATAATGGGGCCCTGCTGTTGCCTGGACTAGTATGGAGGAATCAGTTGCTCTAGATTTACCAACCAACACTGTACTACTTCTCCCTTAAAACAACACAAGAAGTAACACCATTTGGGAAACTTGAGACTCCTGAGGGTAGAAGGTGTGTATGTACGAGTTATGTCCCCTTGTTCTGTCTGTATGTATGTCTCACGTGTCACTTGTGTGTGTGTGTGTATGTGTGTGTGTGTGTGTGTGTGTGTGTGTGTGTGTGTGTGTGTGTGTGTGTGTGTGTGTGTGTGTGTGTGTGTGTGTGTGTGTGTTAATATTGTCTTGCTTACATCATTCAAGATTTTCGTTCGTTCTTATTCACCAAAATTCTCTCCACCCCCCATCGTCCTTCGTTTCCATGCTGCTTCCCTCTTTTGTTTTTATCTTTTTATTCCTTTCTCCAAGGCAAGAAATAAAGTCCAAATTAATATATAGACTTAATCTCAGGTTGGAACTTAAACATAACCTGCATATATACTACCTGTAAATAATGAATGGAAGAAAAGGACTAAAAACTTTAAAACCCTGAACTTGTGACTATTGAATTAAGAAGGAACTTGAATACTTGTGTGAACAGTAGACATGCAAACCAGGAACACTTCTAACTGTTTTATGAAAGGTAGACATGCAACTATAACTATAGGAACACTTCTTCTAACTGCTCGGAACATAATAATTAATAAGGTATACAACTCAACTGGGTAACAACTCAGTCACAACTAATTTCCACAACAGTATATTATAAAAAAACCACTGATTCACGCCTCCATTTTCTGATGTCCTCTTCCTGCTTCTCTCCTCTTCTCTTCTCTTCTCCTCTACTCTTCTTTCCTCCTCTTCTCTTCTTTCCTCCTCTTCTCCTCTACTTTTCTTTCCTCCTCTTCTCCTCTACTCTACTTTCCTCCTCTTCTCTTCTTTCCTCCTCTTCTCCTCTAATCTTCTCTTCTTTTCTCCTCTACTCTTCTTTTCTCCTCTTCACTTCTTTCCTCCTCTTCTCCTCTACTCTTCTTTTCTCCTCTACTCTTCTTTCCTCCTCTTCTCCTCTACTCTTCTTTCCTCCTCTTCTCCTCTTCTCTTCTTTCCTCCTTTCCTCCTCTACTCTTCTTTCCTCCTCTTTTCCTGTTCCTCTTCCTTCCTGGCATCATAGACCATGGCTCGTGGCAGGAAGAGTGTGATGATGATGGAGATAACAGTGAGGGAATGGAGACAACAGATGGTCAGGGTGTAGCTGTCACTCACGTCACGGATCAGACCTGGACACACACACACACACACACACACACACACACACACACACACACACACACACACAGACACACACACACACACACACACACACACACACACACACACACACACACACACATGGCAAGGGTTCTATTAAATGGAGAAATTAATAAATACTAATCAAAATATCTAATCTAAATAATCCAGTAACAATAATGAATACAAAAGACAAGTTTTTCAATAATTACTTGAATTGCAGACAGTAATGTTATGCAATGTGTTGTATTCTCCCCTTTAAGGTAAGACATTATCTTTTATACGAATTATGTGGTTTTTGCATTATTGAATTGAAAACATTACGTAAATTTATGTAATTATTGATAGGCTATACTCTAATATTGAATTGAGGACAGTAAGGTTATTTATGACTGTAAATTTTTGGAGACATCTATACACTTCAATTAATGGTACACTTCATTTAGTATTAATGGCAAGACAATATCGTTATGCTACTGCAACACTAACTTACTAAACTATATAATGATATGCTCACCAAAGACGGGGCCAGAAGAGAGAAGAACCACACCAATAAGGAACCCGGAGACGCCTAGAATGGCTGGGTACTTCTTGACTCCCAGACAGATGATCATAAGTAGATTGAACATACTCATACATGTCCCCAACCCGAAACCCCACAGTCCCAGCATCACCCCAATCCATACCAGACCCTCCACGAAGTTAAATCCTGCATGGAGGAAGAAACGAACGAGAAACATTTTATCAGTTGGGTGTTATTGTGTTGAGCAAAATTATCAGTTAGTATTCTATATCGCCAAACTCAAGAACTCTATATCTACCAGAGAATATAGTGCTTTCGTGTTTACCGGGACAAAATATAGAAGAGATCAGAATAGCAAAAGGGTAAATCGTGTAAATCAAATAAGAGTTAGAGATGGAGTCTGTAATTCCCCAAAGAGGGTGAGAGAATAATATTGATATCCATTTTTGCCAACCTCATAAATGTCTCAGTACCATCACCAACCCCAACACACATGTCACGACTTCTGAACTGACACTCGGCCACATAGAGAAAAATGTGATAGTTAATTGCAAATAGTGCTGCTGCTATGGTGTACAGTCGTGCGTGTACTACAATCCCTAACTCACTTGGGTTGAGGCAAAGCTTCTCTAGCTGGACAAGCTGCTGCTGGTGTAAGTGTGGGACCTTCCTAAGCCCATACACCATCTGTTGTGAGATTAGTCAAGGATGTCACTTACCGCGCCTATTTGAAAATACATCATCGTCAAATGCCTACACCCGCTCTCACCCATACTTGTTGTGGGTATCGGCAAATGCTAAAACCAACACCTTAAGGTTTAATATTATTTTGCTACTGTTTGAGAGCAGTGCTTTGAATTACTAAGTAAATGACACAATATCCACATAAATGGTAAAATTATAATGTTCTACACTGATAAAAATCCAATGAGTATGCATTTAGATTTTATAGCTCAATTATATTGCCAACATACTGTAGAAAATGTAATGACACAAATCTCTGGAGTTGGTGACAAAGAGCAGCAGAGAGTAACATTCAGTACCACACATACTCTCATGGTGATAACCCAAAGCTGATTGACTCAATGAGGCTCAGTACAGGGCGACATTAAATAATTATATAGTCAGTCTCGGACATATGAAAAGTGCCAATCCTCCAATCCTACAGCGTTAAAAATATAACAATTAATGTAAGTCTGGTTCCCAAACTTTGTTTTCACTAATGAACAGTTGTGTTCTGAAGTAATGCTACACTCCTGGGCTCTTTGTTTACAAGCACCACACTTACCAACAGCTCCAATGACAATGAGAGCAGCACCAGCCATGTACATCCATTGGACTTGGAACCCAGGAAGGTCTGCCAAAGGGGACACCACCAACCGCGACACCAGATTGGCTATTTGTGAGATAGACAACACCCATGACACCTCCTCATGTGTGTAACCTTTTGATTCCATTGCAAATGGCACCAACATGCTGAAGTTCATGTAACTACAGACAATGAAGGCTCCTCCGATGCAGATGATAAGTGCCGAGTAAAACCTCAGGATCTTAACATTACTGACCAGAACCCCAATCATCATCTGTAAGGCCTGCCATAGTCCAGGTTCATTTTGTTGTTCCCTAGTTACCGTCTGGGACTTCATGGTGGTGGTTTGAAGGGAAGAAATTTCTGTAAGGACACATGGTCGTAAGTTCTCTTGCTCTTCCATCACCTCTTCGTCATTCTTGGTGACATGTCCTCTTTCCCTGCCCGTCTCTCTGGTAAGATTATTAACAATGAGACTGCCTCCATCAGTGCCTCTAACAGCCTTGGTCTTACAAGGTCCAGCACAACCATTTGCTTTGTCATCCATGTCCAATTTTACACATTCAACCGACCCTTTCAAAGGACTGTTATTATCCTCTTCATTCACACATTTGGTAACCCCATTCAAGGTCCCAGCAGTGTCACTAGAGCCAGTCTTCTTGTGCCATCGAACAGGATGAAAAACTATGGCGGCAACACAGTTGTTTAACATAAAGGCAGCAAGGATAAGAGTAGTGCCTTTGTGTCCATACTCCCCCTGCAGTAATGTGATGATGGGAGGCCACAGGATGCCACCAAAACAAATGCCAGCAGACATGAGAGCATTGGCCCTCCCTCTCAATCTCTTAAAGTAGTGAGGCATGATGGCAAAAGCCACATAGCAGGACATACCATCTCCCAAACCTGCAGACAAGAAATATATAAGGAAAAATGTGGTGCAATCTTGATATTGGCACATTTTAGCATTCTTTTGACAACCAATTACCTACAAAACATCCCACCCATCACTCTTATTACTACCCACAGCCTCTAACTAACCTGTCAGGAGAGAGTGAGAGAAGAGGAGAAAGGAGGCGGAGGTGGCGAAAGTAGAGACGCCTATCCCAACACTGGTGAAGAGTCCGCCAATGAATGCCACCTTCCTCCAGCCAAAGACTTCCGTCAACGGTCCAGCCAAGAGGTTGGCAGAACTCCACATGAAGGTCTCACCATTAAAGATTGTACCAACCATTGTAGAGGAGGTACCCAGGTCAGTCAGAAAGGTCAGGAAGATAATGCTGTAACAGGTGGTTATGATGCCCACAGAGTTCTGCAGGATAGATGGAAAGAAATGAAGTTGGTAGTATTGGTTTTATTAGCCTTTGGTATCTGTGCCTGGCTTTGAGAACCAATTTTCTTGAGTATTAAGGAGAAATTCTGTTGGTGATGAGTTGGAAGGTTTCTCATTCCTCTTAATTAACTATGTCAGGTAACAGACGTCCTCAATGGTACTATTAGGGGATCTGTTTCATGGCAAAGTTTGGAGGAATCATATACTTTCCAATTCACCAATAAAAAAAACTCCCCTTAACATTAACAATTATTATTTTATCATATACCAGTTAGACCGTATAATGAGGCACTTTTTAACCTTAAGTCACACCTATTGCAGAATAATTTTAACTTTTGGGGACATTATTGATGCATAAAATACGGCTAAACATTATAACTAAGGAGAATTTTCAAGGAACATTACTTTTAGTTACTATTTATTATGCATTAAGGGAAAAGTTTTGTGTTGGTAAATCTGGAGCAACCGAATCCTCCAAACTATTCCATGCAACATGAACATTATTATTTTTGCTCTTCTGGTCCTGTTTCATAGTATACTTTGGAGGAATCATATCACTCCAATGTACCAAAAAAGAATTACCACCTTAAGGAGAGGATACACTTTAGATACATTGGAGTCCCTTGATTCCTCCAAAATATGCCAGGAAACAAACCCAGATGAAGAAAAATAATGGTATCCTGTTGCTTGGGATAGTTTTAAGGAATCATAATCTCCAGAAATATCGAAACTATACCCTCCCCTTAACCCTTTTATATCAGGGCGAGTGATGTCAAACCACTTCCATGTCCACGTGGTTCTGACCTACTGTTGTGTCAGCCAATAAAATGTGATAAAATTAGCTCTGTTTCACTTTTTGTTTTCTTATTCCTAAACTACATTGCTTATAAAACAAATTCTCACCAGTATCTCCTTATTGAGATAATCCCCAGTTTTCTACGACTCCTGCTGCTGCTGGTTACGGAGATAATGATGTGGTGAAGATTAGTAACTTTCAGTGCAAGAGTGGCATGGCGTTCTCAAGGGGTTGGCGCCAGGCAGTGGTATACATTGGCTTGGTACAGTCATGGTCAATAGTCCTACAACACCTTCCAAAAAGAATGATCCGAAACTATAACTATATTTGTTGGTCTCTACAATATTGGTTCATAAGATTCACTCAAATGGCTCACTTTTATTCACCAGGTTGTAGGACTTTTGACCATGCAGGACTTTACCACTTGTCACCACCTTTCCCTTTATCCCCTGTGTTGCACATGGTGACACACTTTCCATCCATTCTCATTACCGTGGCCCAGATCAACTGTTACTCATACACACATACACACACACACACGTCACCACTGCTCTGCTCCCCCCCCCTATTTGTATTCTTTTACCATTTCCATGCTGTTGTCGAGGCCTACAGGGTCTTAATTCCAGGCCTCTTTTGGCACATTGGCTTTGGCTACTATAGGCCTATATCCTCAACAATCTAACAAGCAGTCTACATATTATTATCATTATTTATTTTTCTGCGAGTTAAGTAGCAAAGACCATAAAACTCACCTGCATTAAATGGTTAAATGGTAGTGTACATAGTAAGCACAATTACAAATTAAATATCTTCAAAATATTGTAAAATATGCTAAAATATTCAGAAAACAATTTGACAACGCATGAGTTACCCCACAGGCCAACCATAAGTTGGACCAAAGTATGTCTCCCAACGAAGCCGATTTATCTTTTATAACCGAGTCAGTGCCATATACAGTAAACCTGAGGATATGCATTAACAGTGAATAAATTATCAGAACACTAAAAAAGTGTTGGTTTTCCGTTTTTGTCTATATAGTATCACTATTAAAGTACAATAGGTTATGCTCAATTGAGTCACGGTAATGCTGAATTTCACCTCATTAATTTGTCCATTTCTGTCGTATATTTTCTTTATAACTTTCTCATAATACCTGTATAAAGAAGTAGAACCACTCCTATCTCTCTGGGTACACCCATACGCTGAACACGCCAGCATTGTTAAATAAAAAAGGCAAAAAATATTACAGGACAATGCAGGAACGATTGTCCAAGAATGTATAATAATTGACACTATAACGCCACTCACCATGATAACAAAGGCTCCTAGAATGACGACGTAACCCCATCCTCCGTCCAAGGCCTCATCACTGTCATCTGTTGGGCTCTCTTTACCTTCCTTATTCTTTGTTATTTCTTCATTGCTTATCTCGGTGGTTGTAACAGTGGCGGTAGAGATAAAAACAGACCCCTCACTACCTCCCACATCTCGTCCCGTCTCACCAACAGTCACAATCAGCAGACCGTCTTCTTTATTTACATCTTCACAGCTTTCAGCGGTGCTGTCTACTACTATTGCAAGTTTATTGTTGACTGAACTTGTACCGGGCACCATATGATTTTTATAGTTGATGTTGCTGACTGAACATGCATGTGGAACCTTTGTGTGTTTCGTCATGGTTCCTTGTCCTAAATTAGTGTGTGACTCTGTTTGTTTTTTGTTCGCCCTTGTAGGGTTGATCTCTGAACCTGTCCTTCTTGTTGTTGCTTGGTGGGAAGGCAGAACAGTGACGTCATTGGCACTCACTGCCTCCGTTGTTTCTTCTCTTTCTTGTATCATCTCTTATAATTACACTTAATATCCAATCTTGATAATAGTTATTCTTACTGTATCTGGATAAAAAGGTCTACTCAGTTATCTTATCTGAGCTTTACCAGATGAATTTGATAACTATTATTTTCCTGTCCACTTTCTCGAACACAGAATATTTTGAACCTGAACAAGATAAATAGTTGCAGTCTTGCAAATTACTCACAAAGTAAGAGATCCATAATCATGTCCAATTTCGCTCAAGATACTTAGTAATTAGACAAATTGTTTGATGGAGGAAAAATTATCGTGATAGACTGATATTAGTTTTCTCTAAAGAAGCAATAACTTCCTCTACCTTCAACACGAAGAACCATATTTCCGTACTGTATACGGGTTCGTCTCAGTTTGGACTAAATAAATATTACCGCATGTGTAAGTTTCTTAAGAGGAATCCTGATCTAACAGAGTTGCAAAGGTAGCTGGCAGTGGTATTGAGACGATCACATTATATAGAACGGAAATATTTATTCACCAGGAATCCCAAGCAACGGGGCTAGAGCACTATTTATCACAAGACTCTCTCTGAACTTCTAGGGCACTAAATTGGAGAAGAGGAGCGTGTAACGTGTGCTGCGAAGAAATGGCAGGCGAGTACTGGGGTTTTACCACGATGTCTGACTAGATATACAGTATTTGAGTAGTTACCCTCTTATGCTCTTACATCACGTCACATAATCTTCACACACACACACACACACATACATACAGTAGTTTAGTTTATACACTCTCTCTCTCTCTCTCTCTCATGCCCAGACAACAATAGTTTAGAGATGAAATATGTTTTTGCAGTGTAGTGGTGACTAGTATGCTTAGTTTATTTACGTCGATGGTGTGTGTGTGTGTATGTGTGTAAACTGGCTGTCCTTGTATATGTGGAAGGGTTATATATTGTTTTTATGGTTATATAATTACCCAAGTGTTGGAACGAACAGTGTAATTATAGTCAAATTTCTTAAGCAGCCAGTTATTACGATACTGATATGATCCGGTCTCGTGAGCGGCTTAGAAATTTAATCAGTTGGACCTTATTGTGCTAAATATGCCTTAGTTTTTTTTTTACCAATTCTGTCTTAGTCACTTCTCACCACTCTCCACCCACTACTGTCATCACAACCTTGCCACCTTTCTTCACTACAATTAATCCACCTCTACCTCGATCATCACAACCCACCACAACAAAATCTCTTCATTACAATCCACGGAGAGGTGGAATCAATAGCCTTTCGTCTCATCAACTCTGCCCATTTTACAGACTCACTGCAAAATTTAATCATTCTCTTCTATCATTATTATACTAGAGATTGCTCATCTGAACTCTCTCAATGTATGGTTCCTCCCCTCAGGAAAGCATGCAACATTCTCCAAACTATTGTACTTGATCTCACCAATTTTCTGTCCAACTTCCTAATGCAAGAGTTGACCGGTACTCTGTCTTTCATTTACACAACTGGGCAACTCTGGAACACACTTCCTCCAGCTCCAGTATTTTATTTCCCTTTACAACAACGTATGCTCCTTCAAACGCTGTGTGTCTATGCATCCCGAACCAAATTTGACATGACTTTGGACCTCTCAAAAGTTTGGTTTCACAGATGAGGACAAAAAACGGCTCTCAATCTTTAGTTCTCATCTTTCTCAATATAAAAATAAAAAATGTGTATGGAAGAGAGACCAGGGGAGTTTCAACATGTTGAGCCATAATATGATTATTGATGTGTTGGTAGTATAGGTGGTGGTAGTGGTGGAGTTTGTTATGATGATAGGTGATGATATGTTTTGGTTTTATACAGTACATGTATGTATACCCTCTGGCAGCTCCATCTTTGGCAGCCAACATTGAGAGTAACCCCCCCCCCAAAAAAAAAAAAAACTAAAATTTAATCTAAAGGAGGCAAAGGAGAACATGTATCTGAAAAGTTGTGTGTGAAATAACTTCAGTTCTGTTATTGGTCAATAATATTCAGAGAAAATATGATTTATGTTTACGCTTTATTTACAAATACCAGGAGTTTAAGGCAAAGCATTAAATTAACTTCTGGAATTGCAAATCAGGGAAACTAGTATTAATTAGAGGAAATGTGTGTACAATATAATATATTATGTGATCAATTAAAGTTTCCACACTTAGTAAATCAAGAAACACTACTGAACTGCAAAAAGAGCAACCATATAAGTTTAAATCTGTATTCCCAAACTATTACAAAGCTACTACAGTACTTAAAAAAAAAGAAATCTGAAGACTGCATGACCTATACTATAAGGATTCAGAATATATTTCACCATTAACTAATTAAGAGTACAAGTACGCAAGAATAATAATGCACATGAAATTATGAGATCCTCAAGCAACAATAACTGATAATCTAACCTTTTTACCAGAAAAGTTCATTATTATTGTACATTAAACGCTGTACAGTAAAATTCTTCAATATCGCCAAGTGAAATACACTAGCACTACTGTACTTTAATTACACACCTGAATCAGCACTGTACATCCTAATTCATGTCAGGAAGGTATGACACTATCAAAATATTAGTAATGCAATTTCTGTTAATAATAATTTCCCCATATCACCTTAATGTAAGAGATAAGTGGAAATTGCATGTATATCTGAGGTGAGCTCTAATGGTTCATAATATACGAATATTTAACTAATAACTGCACTTTTCCATTAAATGTGAAACTCATGAATAAATAATAAAATAGCTACTAAGTGCTACTAAAGAACATGAGAAACAGATATCCAAGCACATACTATATTACTATAAAAAAAGAAGTTAATTCTGTATTCAGAAAGATGACTTATTACTGTAGTACACTTTCCAGTCAGATACAAAATAAGTCATCTAGAGTACTGGGAAAGCTGGTAAGGCTCTGTAAATCATTGAAGCAGATTTTACTGTAAATGAGGACTACACAAGATACTTCACATGTACAGTATTTGTAATTTAGCCCCTCAAACTGACAGTGATGCATAGGTAAAGGTGTGATACCATTCTTGTTTCTAGGTTACTTTAAGGGGATAAAATGTAAATACATTAGTCACTTCTCTAAAATAATGAATTATTCTCAGACTCTGCCTATTCCACATAGTTTTGTCTATTATTCTTTCTTTGTGATATAGAACTGCACACAAAGATTATATTTTGTCTTTATCACCAGCATTACCTCCTCTAACTATCTTTTTCTCGCACAAGGTACAGTATTACGATGCCTTATCAGAACACAATACTAAAAAAAAAAATTCAATGCAGGATACAAATTTGCCAATACATTGCCTTCTTTCCCTGAAGAAAAACAGTACAGGACTTTCCCACCAACAACTTACTCTACCACAAGAATTCTAACTTTCTCAATTAATAATGCTTCAAAACAATGGCTCAAGTAAAAATTCTCTTGATACATTTAGTTAATAATAAGTGAAATATCCATATCTTCTACACCATGCAGTGGTTATCATCATCAGGCAACTCTGATGGACATTTGTTCCCGAGATATTCAATGTCAAATATTTTATGTATGGCAGTCGATCTGTGAATTGGCCAAAAGAACTTTGACATCACAATTTTTACTGCAACCTGCAACAAGTGTGGGTTTTCTTTTCGTCATAGACAATCAAGCCAGTGTGATTCCTCCTGCTCCAGCCTAAGTCTCTTTCCAGTATACACAGTTTGTTCAAACATTATTATAAGAGGTTGGTATTGTTATTTATAAACATGCTATGAAGAGCCAACACACCAAGCAAGAGACATATTCATATTTGCTCTCTAGCTAGGAAAAACATTACAATAAAGGCTACTGCTGGCACATACCAAATGAACACTTATTTGTATAAATTACTGCTGAATGTTTGCATAGCTCTATAAACCATCAAAAATTAGGCTTATACTAAGGTGTATTATTTGTACCGGGAATATATATAATACAGTATCTCTACTCTAGAACCAGAAAACAATACAAAATTTGATGGTCAACATTCTTGCTTACCATCCCGATAAATAAAGGGGCTAAGTAAATGAGAAATTTCACTCCAATAGAATCAACATTTCCGCGATAACCATAATCCTTTACATTATGCTATCCTTGCAAGGTACTTGTATTAATAAATAAATTATTATTTTTCAAATGCATATTCACAGTGGTGTTTACATATAATGGAGTCTGGATAAACAAAAAAAATCTTAATTCATACCATGATGTTAAAATATATTTGGATACAATTAATTTATATTTTTTACATTTTCCAGTGGCAAAAAGTTGTGTAACATACATCCACCATATGAACCTCAATGAGATGACCCAACTGCATACCATAAGTTGAACTTTTTCATCTGTTACCTGTCTTAGTCGAGTGAAATTATATAATGCAAGTTTTAATCCAAGTCATCATTGCCCCCTGTGGGTGGCTTAGGATCACCCCCAGCCCCAGGGAAGCCACCTCCAGCCCCTGGAAAGCCACCTCCAGCCCCTGGGAAGCCACCTCCAGCACCAGGGAAACCTCCACCCATGCCTCCCATACCTGGGAAGCCACCACCCATACCTCCCATACCTGGGAAGCCACCACCCATACCTTCTTCACCTCCACCCAGCTTGGATATGAGTTTGTTAACGACTGCTGCCACTTTAGGATTGGACTGGTATTTCAAAATGTTGGATGGGTTAGAATACACATCTTGAAAAGCTGCAGCAACCTCAGGATCCTGTCACAAGAAATATACACTTAGGAATGACAAGAAGTATGCAATTCTTTAAAATACAAATCAATAACAATTCCAATATTGGGATTTTTATTACCAGAGTGAAAGCACCCTAAATCTCCATTTAATGGTAATTTATTGCTTCCTATAATTTTTCATTAATCATGTTACTTCATCCAGTGCAACTCCAAAATGTTAACACTCCAAACTCAAGAAAATTTAGTTTTATAAAAGAGTATGTTATGAACTTCCATCATTCCTTCCCTTACTACTGCTGGTCCCGTTCCCCATATACATATATTCCCTCTGCCATTATATAATGAACATTATCCCATTAGGGGGGGGGGGGTTACTGCCAGCAAAGATATGGGCAGTCAATAATACTTTAAAGGTCATGGGAACCCTACTGACATTAGCCAATCCCCTTCCTCTCTTAAGCTATCCATGCTTTCCTTCTTTTCCCTTTATCATGCAGTCCTTTTGGCCTAGCATATTCTTCTTTCTTCCCCTTTTTAGTTAATCTACTAAACAATAAGTCATCTCATTATTTCACCATTTTCAAAAAATATTGTCTACTCCCTTTACTCCAGCACATTTACTAATAGTGTTCACTGCAATTTTACAGTATCTACAGAAGTAAAACCTCAGAATGGTACCGTCAATTATAAACCAACCTGCATAGCTGCCAAAATCTCTGGATCCTTAAAGATGTCACGTAACCCAGAGGGTCCTCCAGGTATGTCCCCTTGGGGCATACCTCCTGGGAAGTCACTGGATGCATCATTTGCCTTCTGCTCCTCCTGGGCCTGTAAATCACCATAGCAATACCAAATTCCACCTGGTTTCCAAGACTAATATAATCGATTATTTACACAGGCCAAGTTATCGAAAGGTCCCACAGCTATTATATATATATATAACATTACAGTACACCAGCAGAATTTGAATAGTCTAATATACTACAGTTTCCCTAATTTCCAGTACAATGTGAACCATCAGCTTTTTAGGGGGGACAATTAGGGCCTGATTATTATCTGCTTTTTGGTGACTGTTACAGGAAACACAACTCTGTAACAAGTCGTATGAAAATTACTGTTCTCAGAAGAAATATCAAGATAAGCGAGACTCTCTTATGTTACCAATAGTCCTTACTAGACTATACATGGCTATTCATATGCAAAAAGACAATTCTCTAATTATAAAACTTACTTTACAGGTATTAATTCCCACTCACCTTCTTTGCTGCTTCCTGTGCTTTTCTAACCCGATCCTTCTTCTCTTTAATTTCACTGTCCTTCTTTTGCCTCTCATACTTGCGGTTGTGTTCCTCTAACTTTGTAGCCTGAGGGAAATTATAATATAATTTTGTTAGGATTTAGAAGTTTCAGGTATGATAGCACTATGGTGTAACCTGGTCAGAAACATCTATTGTGTATATTTTTTTTTTATGAATGCAGGAGTGGAAGCTGAAGGGGGAAGTAGTGTTGTGGGTTTAGTTAGTATACAGAAAACCCTCACTAACTCGGATCAATTAGAAAAGACCCATGTAGAGGTATCCAAAGATCCGAGAGATCCGAGGGCTTAAATATGAAGCATACGGCTGGCCACATGCATACCTGCCCTCAAAACTACATGTGCTTTCACTCGTATCTCTGGTTCCCATACACAGCTGTGCACACACAGAGATATGACAATTTCACAAAAAAATATCTACTAATGTATATTAATATGAAATGAGGTATTGTGGTGTGGTGGTAGGTGAGGACATGTGGGAAATTATCAGAGTAACAGAGCTGGTATCGGTCAGTTTGTCAGTCACGGCAGACTTGTTGCCACACATACATTATTCCCACGATTTTTAAATATTTTTGTACTTACTTCTACAATAATCTCCTTTCAATGTTGGTTACTTCCGAAATCCTTGAACAAAGCAAGAATGCCTGGCACAAGATATTTAATACTATGTAATATTTTCTGACTGGAAGCCAATTGACTTATCATCATAAACACCCCATTAATCTTTTTTCAAGGGGTGGGGAGGCTCTAGCACAAAGGGGGTTACATACACAATTACTCTTTCAAGCCTATGAAATTTCAAAATACAGTACTGTACTTCAACTTACATTGGGCTGAACCTCCTTCATCCACTCATTACTCTGCTCATCAAAGTCTAGTCTACATGCCAGTCTGAGATCCCTTGCTGCCTCAAGCCAGTTACCCAGGAGCCTGTAAATATAATACATTAACTAAGTTTTTTTAGTAAAAGTATATAATCTGTTTTGTTTTTTAATGAGTGGAATAACCTTCCAATGTAAGTAGTAAACACAAATACAATTAATAGTTTAAATAACTTCTACATTATACATTCAACCCTCCAATTCCCAGACCCTTTTTGCAGGATTTTTTATTTGTTGTCTGGGTGTCTGACAATATCTATGATTACCAGACATATGCTCGGACCATCCGGAAAATGTTAAGAAAAAATCTTGTGTGGCAATTTCAAACTTCCTGGTACAGTACCTTGCCTGTGACGCGGACACAAATTATAAACACATTGCCAGCCTTGTGTTGTTGTCTCCTCTAGTAGACATAGCATCGCTGTTGTGATTTTGTCTTTTAAGGACCAAGATGGCTCAACTAACTAAAAAAAAGTAGGAAACCAATGCATTTGTCCATGGTATAAGTCATCCTTTCACTAACTCATAAGCATCACTCACAGCTACCGCTGACAGTGTTGCCAGGTCTGCTTGATAAGATTTTCTCAACTTCAACATGGGAATTTCCCTTTTTACCTCAATAATTTCCTGATTACTCTTGAACATTAAGGGTCTTTTTGGTATTTTGTCTGGTAGAAATTTCCCAGTTTACTATTGAACAATCTTTATATAATTTCCTTGTGTGGCCTTCAAAATTCCCTAAAACAGAAATTTCACTGCACCTGGCAACACTGACAGCCGACTCTTCGTTTTGTAAGGTAATTGCAGTACCGTAGCCTACTTTACTGTACATACAGTATACTGTATACTATACATATATTGTTAATACTGTACACTGTTTTGTAATGTTGGTTTACTTCCATACTGTTCTGTTGAGAGCTGGACATACTGTAGTGTAAACAGTGACACCCAGACATTTGTTAGAGTCTGGGGGCAAGTGGTGATTCACGGACCGAGTGGGGTAAATGTCCAGTAATGGTCAGTGACTCCAGACTTTGTGTTTCCCGGATATTTACGATTCCCGGACTGATGCTCCCCCTAATTGTCCGGGACATGGAGGTTCGAGTGTATATCCACATATACAGAGAGAAAAGTGGGTGGTATAGGAGGAATTAATCATGAAGCAAAGTGGTGTTTTCCTGGGATAAGTGGCATCAGAGCAGTAGGTTGTACCTGCGAGTTGATAAATTGATTGATTTATTGATATTAGGCGCTGCAACAGCGAGGTCATACGGATCTAGAGGAAGAAGGTGATTGAGAGGTAGGACAGTAAGCACAAAAGGTAACAGACGAAAAAAAAGAATAGTTGGAGAAGTGAAAGCTCCTTCTAGTTGCCTTTTACAATGAGCAGGGATACTTGGGAGGTATTCATAGCCTCCTACCCAAGGGGGATCTTACCTGTGAGAACGTCCCCGGAATTTATATGCCGTAGCAGAGTCTGGGTTGTGTTTGAGGGCTTCATCGCAGTCCCTAATAGCTGCTTTCACCCTCTGCTGTTTCAACAGAATGCTGGCACGCTTAGCATAGAGCATTGCAGAATCTGAAAATGAAAAAAATATTTTGCTTATTTTGTAATAGGTCTCATTTTAAACCCTATACACAGGAACTCACTCCTTTTATAAATCAATAACAATATACAGTACAGATGGATGTTTGTGGCTAAATTAACTGGTAACTACATACTGGTAACTGCATTAACCCTTTAACCACACGTAACGACTTAAGTCGACACCTACAACAAGTGTAGGTAACCACGGGTGACGACATAAGTCGATCAGTGTATATTTTTCAAATTTGCACCCCCCCCTGAAAAACTTGATTAAGCTCGATTAGTCTTCACAATTACTGTACAGTACAATCAAATTACAAAAAATGGAAATTATCCTATTGTTTCCTGTAAATCCTTGCCTGTGGCACTACAAAGTCTACAAGTATTAAAAAATTGGACTGTTACCTGGATTAAGTTTTATTGCCTCAGTAAAGAGGTCAACAGCTTTCTGTAAGTCTCCATCTGCCATGGCACCCATTGCCTCCGATCGCTTTTCCTGTGATTTCTCAAGGTCCTCTTCCGATGTTTCCTTCCCAGTCTCACCCAACTCTGGGAAAGGCACTGTCTCTGGCTCTGAAAAGGTAAATTCATCCATCTTTTAGGTACTGTACTCTACAGATGCTTACATTAATTCCTTTAACTTAAAATATATGCATGTTGACCAAAACATAATGCATACAGTATGGTACATACTGTACAATACAGTACTATACTGTACAGTACAGTATTATACTTTTACAAAATAAACCATGTTTGGGGGAGCCTAATTTTTGTCAATAGTTGAGGCATGGATAACATGTATACAGCATTCACCCAACAATCCTCAGGGTCAAACCATAAAAGAAGTATGTCTACTGTAGACAAAAGAAAGTTAACGATTGTCAGAATGTTTAGTGATGCTGACCATTTTATAATGGATTTGGCCTTACTGAACCTTCAGCAAACAGTTGTAAGGTACACTCACCAATAACACCTTCATTATCAAGATCCACATCACTCTCCTCCATCTCTGCTTCAGGTGTTGACTCCTTCATTGGCTCATCTTTAGGTGGTGGTGTGGTGGAAGACTTTGGCAAAGGAAGATTGGCTCCCAAACTAACCAAGTACTCTCTGAGGATGTGATGTTACAGGGTTTGTGATATAGTTGAAAAACTGGATGCTACTGATTCCTTCATAATGTTAAACAAATCGGTACTTACACTAAAAAATTCTGCTTTATAGTAAACTGTACCGTACATTTAAACTTTGTACCCAAATACCTATGAGCATTCAGTTTGCCAACAGCTTTTAAGGCATATACTCCATGAATACTGTACTAAATACTGTGACTTGAATGACAGCATCATAAATATAAAATGAAACTAAATCCCCCATGAAATACTAAAACTATTAGAACAGATAGCTTTGCTCTCTATCAAAGAACTCTTACCTACAACATCCAGTTTCATTCTTGGTATTTTTTTATGTAAAAAATTACTGAGCAGATTTATTATATATGACTGGCATATTAACTGCAACATATTGTATATATAGCCTATAGCTTTTCAGCCTCCACTCACAAAGACGTTCATTAGAGAAACCAAGCTGGGAGGAAAGTCAATCTAATAAACGTTTCAGTGTCGAAGAAATAAAGGTAAAATTTTTAAAATGGGACACAAAATACAGTTTTTTATAGCTTGCTAAATAGCTATACATACTTGAAAAAAGAGAGTTCTGGGTGGTGCAGAACTTGAGGGTTGGCGCGACAGGCTTGAATAAATTTCTCAAGTCGCTGCACATCCTCTGCCTTCATGGTGGTTCAACTACCTGGTATCAGAAGAATAAGTGCCTTTGGTTAGTTAAACAGAGCACCAATTATAACAACATTTAATTATGTTAACTGACATTTTTTTAAATTTAGGTGTGTGTTGTCATTCTTGTATAGCTTCACAGCATAACACTAGTAATCTGGTTCTTGCCTCTTCTCTGTGGTACTAGTCACAGACTTTGGATAATTTTAATGACCTGGAGATGTTCCCCTCAGGGTACTCTCAATTTCAGCAGCAATGTCTTACAACTCTCATAAAGATAAATCACAAAGCATTATTAAAGTAACTCCCGTAAGGATTATCACTTCATTATTTTTTCAAGATAGAATTTTAAACTAACTTACAGTACTTAGTTTTACGAGTCAATATATTATACCACACACAAACAATACATCTTTTTCTCATATAGTACCATTTCTGTCTCATATACCATTACTCTAGTTAGGTTAAATATCAATAGAATTACGGTACCGGTATGTTAGCTTCCGGAAAACAAGGTCTCAAATATCTGCCAAGACCATCAACATACAAACAATGACATTTTCATGTTTCTTGATTTACCACCAGCTATATTACACTATATCATATACCATCACTTTTTTCAACAGCATTTCCATCACAAATACATTAACTTTAGGCCTATAAAACCATTATTGCTTACTGATATACATATTGTATTTTATATTTTGTATCATTATGGAAAACTGGGATTTATACAGTCATATACTTAACTTAGACCACTGTCTTGTTCTATTTCATCAAAGATTCAAACAATAAAACTTCCTCTAACGTTACTAATACATTAAAATTGGAGGTATTTTCCAAGTCACATATTCAGTACTTTCAGGTCGAGTACATTATTAACCGAAAATAATACTGATAATAGTACTTTTCTTATCAAATGTCGTATTCTTATTCTTATCATTATTATTATTCACGTGTGGGATTAGGTGGGGGGATCCTGCCACACACACACATCCACCCATCAATAACCAGTAATAATATTCACCTGTGACAATCCCAATTAACGTGGAAAATGGCTGATATTTGACTCGGGGGTAGACGACGGATGATGACAAGACTTTTATAGATAGTGAATAAATTGTGCTTGTTGTTATGACGCTTCCCTAGAAAATTCTCTGCTCTGCTGGCTATCTTTTTTTTTTTTATCTGCCAGCATGAGTGACTGTTTCTATTGGGCGGTTTTCAGCGTTGCCAATTCAGCACTGTTTAGTTGTCGTCGTTGTTGTTGAAGTTCCTGAAGCTGTCTGGCCGAGCAGCCCCGAGCTCCTGAACCAGCTTTGCCACAATGGCAATGCCCTCAGAGAGTGTATGTTGTGTTGTTGGTAAGAGTAGTTGTGTGCGTTGCAGTCTTCAATAATGTGTTTAATAGAATGGGGTGTTGTGTTGCATCCCGGAGTGGCACGAGTCCCTGGCAGCGGCTACGGTCACCCGGGCAATACAGCACGGTTTAGTAAATGGAAATACTTGTTGTAATTTGGTGTATTATTATTCATGTTTATTGTTATGTCAAGAATTTTTGTTGTATATAGGTTATTATTAAGATATCATTATTTGGATTTCATTGGTCTCTTGGTGATAGGTGTATATAAGCATACCACGAATGGCTGATCGACTGGCATAAATTAGCCTACATATGGACCAGATGTAAATTACATGTAAATTACATGTAAATCCTATTGGACAAAATTGGTGGACACAACAAGTTTCTTTCCTCATAATAGGGGTAACTTTAGTACCCATTTGATTGCCTTTCTCTAATAGTGAGCTGTATATTTTTCTTATAAAATTTATAATAAATAAGCAGCTTCTAACTTCCAGCAAACATTCACACACAAATCAAAACAAAACAATCATAGGAGTACATGAAATCTATTATATCAATGGTGAGATATCAGATTCTGAATGAGTCACTCACGAGTCACGAGTGGAAATAAATAATTGTCCTCAATAGTACGTGTTCATTTTGTTAATAAACTAACTATACTACTGTGTGTGTGTGTGTGTAGGGCCTTAGAAATGACCTTCAAATATAGGTTCTCGCCGTCTGAAAGTGTTGTAATATAATTTAATGCATTATTTCTTTCACCTTCTGGAATACAGCCCGGAACCTCACACAACCCCGCCCAATATGGTGGCCATTGTAGCCGTATTATAACCCTGTTTTTAGATTATAGCCCAATCTTTACACAAAACCACTGTTACCAATTTTCCGTCGTCAACATTGAAGATATCGATATATTTCATCATATGGTGTCTTTTATATGTAATGACGAATTCAACACACCAGATAACAATAAAAAAAAAAATCTCTATTGGCTGAACTGTCCCATTAAGGGGATTAGTATATTTTTGGTGTATATTGATTGATTCCTTCAAACTATGCCAGGAAACAGGGCACAGCAGATTGCCAAACATAATTATAATGGTGTCCTCTCAGTTGTTTGGAATAGTTTGGAGGAATCAGTTACTAATGAAATAACCCTAATAGTTGTGTAAAATCCGTATCTGGTACCCCATCTCCCTCCTCCCGTCATGATTTTAAAGATAATCTGTAGAGTATACGCCGACAAATTATTTTCCTTCATATAAATTTCCCTAAAATGTCTAAATTATCTCTACAGTTGTTTTGGAAGGAAAAATATACAGTAGAATTAATCTTGAAACCTTTTATTAGTTTTTCGTGGAATGTGGGTGCATGAGTGGTGTAGGGTGTTTCTTTCTTGGAGAAATTACCACTATCTTAGATTATTATAAGCTACTCCCAGAGTACCACACCAAAAAAAACTTGACCAATCTACCATATTCGAGGGTAAACTGAACTAATTCATTTTGGATTTTATTTTTAACAATCTGGAACTTCATACTTACATACCTGTCTTTGTTTTTTGTCATTACCATAATACATATCAAGAAGTAAACCATTATTACTTGGTGTCTTGTACTAAATTGTTTTGTTTACCCTCCCTCACTTTGTGAAGCTCCAAGTGAGCTTACACATTTAACCATTTATCTGTAAAAAATTCTCTACAAAACTAGACCAGCAGAATAATTACATGAAAGTTGTAGTATAAGGCCCCACATTGCAACCAGAATTCGAACGCATGAATATGTATGTTTTTACTAACGAGCCATGATGGTTTTAATTATTCCAAAGAACAATTATTCACTTCAGTTTGTACGCAGCATTCTGTTGTGTAAACCATCTACATCCCACACAGGTTTAACATGTAGAATTGGTCTTTAAAAAGGAACCCCTAGTAGTATATTGGTAGGAATGCATTGTGCATTACTGTACCATCCCCCCCGTAAGGGAAATATTGCCTGTGGTGACGTGGGCACTGGGCAGTACTTTAAGGGTTATGGCGTCCCTTCGGCCCCAGCCAATCCTTTTCAGTTCAAGTATCCCTCCGTTCCTTTTCTTTTCTTCGTACTTGCTGTCCCACCTCTCTCTCACCCCTTCCCACTGGTGAGAGCTGGTTCTATCCAGAATAAGGAATATGGCATCCTCTACCATACCCTGGCCTGTTCTGTCTGTCTCTTACTATTTCTCATTCCTTCTGGGTAGCTAACGAGATCGCCCGATTGGGTGGCACAAGGAAGACTACAGGTGGTGGGAATGTTGGCTCAGGGGTGTATATCTGTGAAACAGCAATCCCCTTGTCTGTTGCCTTCGAAGAAACAGATCTCACTATCACCCTGACTCCCATTTGGGGGTCCGAGCATCTGCACAGCTTTGGTCAACCAGACTCAGGACTGCTCGACCAGTTCGGGGAACTACAACAACAACTGTACCATTTCAGATACTGTACTGTTGCCCAATTAAGTCATTTGTAGGCACTTCCTCTTCCCATACAAAGTTTACCGTCTCAAAGTCTAACATGCATGAATGCTACCCACTGCCTGGAAAGATGTAGATTAGCAGATGCCAAAAAGCTGTTGAATATTGAGGAAATGGTTTTTACCAACTTTCCATTGTTTTTGTTGAAATGCAGTCTTGGTGGATGTACTTGGGGTTCCTCCTTTGTGACTTTTAAGAACTTATGGTAAAGCCATCATCATCGTGGTGCATCAACCTGGTTGGCATTTCTTCTGGTTTATAACCCTCCTGCTATGGCTCAATAGAATGTGCAAAATTAGTCCAGGAACTCTTTTTGCCTGATTGGGAGCTGGTTCTATTACAGTACTACTGTATTCATATTTCTTATAGAAGAACTTAGTACCTATAGGGACTATCCCTATCTATAGTACAAGTTCAGTCATCAGTGTTCTATATTTATACAGCAGGAATTAAAAGAAAGTGGCTATATTTTGAACATTATATTCATTCTACAAATACTGAAGCAAATGGATAGTAATAATAAAATAATACTCTGAGCAATCCAAAACTTTTTCGAAAATGACAGACAAATTTCAGAAAATTCTTGAGAAAATCATTCAGCACCACTACGTGGAACTCCATGAAGGGTGAAATACATAACAGAAGCATACAGCACTAGAATGAAAAAAAAAAACATGTTTTTTTATTCCTAGTTACCCTACGGGGACATAAACAAGTCGCACTGAGAAAATGATGATGACAAAAATATGGAGAAGGTATAAAATTCTACACTCTACAGTATGGGTTGCTGGGATAGATGCTAATTGAACTATATTTATACAGCTGATGGTGTAAAAATTTGGTTAGCATTATCTTTGGAAAGTTAATGAGAATGCTTATAAAGTACATAATTTTTCCATAAAAATAACCTTTCTTGATAAAGTAAGTATTTCTAATTAAATGTATTCACCAATTAGAAAATTTACACTGGCTGTGAAAAAAAAAAAACTGAATTGACAACTAACCATAGCTGGGTGTATTCAGTGTCCAGAGGGGTAGGCAGAAAGACATGGATGGATGGATGGTTAGTTGAAATTAACTGAATCATTCTATACAAAGTATATTTTAACCCTTGGAGTAGCAATGTTATTATTTTTGTCATCTCTAACACCAACAAATTTTAACATGCCAACCAGACACTACAGGCACAAAGGATTAAAATGTATCTACATCAACCTTTACTCGAGGTGTCTTTTTGTAATATATGAACTCCAGATAGACTAACTATACCAGGTACTAAAGAGGAGAAACTGCTCACAGTCCAAGGGTTAGTTTGAAAAAATATATACTCCTGCAAAAGACCTATCCATATCCAAGACCTCTGCCTGCACCTGTGAACTTTGTACATGTAGTAAACAGGTTAAGGACTCCAATCACCAAGGTTGGGGTCAATATTAATTAAGGGAATGACTACCATCTCCAACAGACTCTTTATTTCTCTTTTCTGTGTGCTCTAATCAGGTGTTCTATGAATCATCCAGTTGAAGGGGGAACTATGTATGTACTTTACCCTTCTCCCTTCACAAGCAGAACACCACAGTACTTGTACCTTAGAACACCATTTACCTACTTTTTATTTTTTTGTAGAGTCCCCTAGATATGATCACTTCCTTAAAGACCACTGCTGCTAGACACACACACACACACACATTCTCCATGAAAATAATGTCTTGATGAATATTTGTACAAAGTAAAATCTCATTCTCACATAAAAAATTTCCCGAAATGATTTTGAAGTTTCAGTCAGTAATATGGGAAATAGTAATTGCCTGAAAAAATTATTCACACAAACTTGACAACTTTCTCTCAGCAGCAAGTGGGGCCAACCTGTCAAACCTTTCCTTACACAACTCTAAATGTGGTTCTGTATGGTCTCAATAACTTCTGCCACATCCGGAAACTTGAGTTTACGGGGAGGGCCCTTCTTGAGACCAGACCAAACCAACACTGACTCGCCATCATCATAAGTTATCGTGATCTGTGGAGTAGAGAAAATATTCTTAATTTTGTCTCTGAATAGAATGACAATTGGAAAACTTTGCTTAGGGCAGCAATCATTTTCTGAAATCTAAGTTTGATACCAAAGAATTAAGACTAAAACCAATACATAGTTAAGGAAAATTAAGATGTTATTTGGTAAACATTTCCAATAAAGTTAACTACATTTATATTATAATACCATTCACTACAGCAGGGAGATACCTGCAATCCCTCCTCCAGCTAATGATTATGTAGAAATAGTAAATAAAAATATAGTATAATACTAAATAGGAAAAGGATTCATGACCACATAATTTCCATAACCTATAGAAGGGTGATTAAATAAGTGGAAAAACATGTTAAATTGATGAAATGAAAAACTACAGTACAAGCAAAAAAAATCCTATTTCATGGCACTGAGTTAAGGAAAACAAAAAAGTTTAAAGAAGCACAATGCAATAAACATATCAAACGTAGAACATGAGATTTTCAATTTGGAATGAAGTAGGAACTTTTAATATGAGCTACAGGACTTGCCTAACTAGGGTTGAATTAAGTTTATCAGCAGTCTCTGAATTATGCCTTTAACTAATTTTATTAATCTAAAATATATATATATATAATTGTGGACCTGTACAGTAAGAAATTATACCAGGTTGAATAACCCGAGAAGAGAAACCTACTGTATTCCAAAACAATGGCACCACTGCCCAGAGTATCAAGTTCACGGTGTGGTAAGGTCACTCACTAGTCATGATCAACCCAGATAAATTTCTAATACACTATGTATGTACTATACATTAGTAGTCTTCGTTCTTTAGGTGGAAAGTAAAAGGTGCCCTTCTATTTCTATATTTAAAAATATAACTCAGCTAAGAAAAGATTACAGCAAACATCCCTACATACTGTACACAGTACACTGGTAATATCTATACTATAGGGTCTAAAGAGTCTTCCCTTCACTTAACCTTTTCCTAACAATAAAAAAAAAAAAAGTAAGATTTTACTGAAACTAACAAAGCTCTATTCGTGATTTCTCGAGGCTCATATCTCATAAATCATGCCACCACTTTAAAATGTTAAAAATTCAGGCTTTATACAGAAACTATAAAAGGTGAAAAATTAATCCAAGTTATATATAACTCTAAACATGGGCACTAACTTATTAGACAAACCATATTGTACACTACAGGTATAGCAAGCTTTATGATATCAAGCTAGAGAGAAGATTCATAGGGTCAACCATAATGTTACTAGAATAGAGTACAAAAACAAAAATGTTACCCATTCTAATTATACCATACATTGAGTTACAGACATGCACTGTCCACCAAGCATCATATACCTCCCTCTACTATAATGAATTTTCACTATACAGTAAATAACATTTACAGATACTGTCATGAAACCTTATACATTTCAATACCTGAGCAATAATATTCCACATATTTCTCTTACACTGATTTTCATCACTAGTCATGATGCAAAGCCATCAAAATGTAAATATCCAAGTTGACAACTACTAAACAGGAGCTTCCAAAACAACCAACCATTAACAATAATCTTCCAAACGTATGGGAGAAACTTCCGACACCCTCTGAACCATCAACTAGTTACAGGTTTTGAAACTCCCAACCTTAAAATCAGATATAGTTGCAAAGCACATGATGAGCATGACCATCTCCCAAACATTTGAATGACCATAAAAAATAGCTATTCACCCATATGTCCAGTGCACGACCTGAACATACCTCAAACGTCTTACTGCGAGGCTTCTGAGGGTTGAATTCCACCTCTATATTGGGGAACTTTTTGCGGATGCCGTCAGTCACCTGAGTGGCATTCCGCTTGTAAACGTTTCATGATTTGCTGCAAGGAACAGAAGCCTTTACACAGTTTCTTCTGCTTGAGTGTTACAGTCTTTTCTTTGACGTTAACATAATAAACACTGCAACTCACTTGTCTTCATGTTCAACAAGCTTAAATCTTGCAATTCAATTGATATTAAGAATTTTGTTCATGTATTGAGATAACTTTGAAAAATAGGTTAAATTTTGATTTGGTAATAACAGGATTCAAATATGTATTCCTTTCAAGCCTCCTCAACTCATGACAAAAATCAGTGTATCCCAGGTTCCAAGACTTACAAGGCCAATAATAAGACTCCTGAAATCTTGGTCAGGGTAGGTACTGGTAATAAATCCCATAGCAAATCATATCAATAATTCACAATAGAAAATGATCAACAGACCATCTACAAATCTTGATACCCTATTCCAAAATTACCTAGCAGAGGGTAAACACAGTAAAAGAGCTTTCAGGTTACCTTATCCCAATACTGTACAGTACACCTATTTTGCTCTTTATATTTTCAGGCTACTCCTCTCCTCTTTCTTTTCTAACTACTGTGATGCCTATCCCAGGTCATGAGCAATTTTCCTTCTATTCAATTTTCACTGATCCATTGGATTCAGGAAAGGTAGCTAATTTATTCCTAGTTGTGGCAAGGCATGAGTAAGAAGCTTGCTAGCTGTATAAAGTAACTTAAACTTACCATGGAGTCCACTCAACTTCAGCAGGCATTTTTCTGTCCACAAGTTCTCAATCGAACACACCTTTATGACTGTTTATGTTTTCAGTACTGTACATGACAAAAAATAGCACACATCCAGCACAAACCAAATACAGGCAAATTCTAATCTTGGGATATAGTCTTACTGGCTTTGAGGGAGTATACTAGAAACAAGATAATCATAAGTGATACCAACTACTACAGGTGCTAAATTGTAAAACACCTAACAGCTATGATGAAGTGCAATGTCAATCTTTATCCTTCGGATGATGGATGAAAATGTTTGCACACATCTCTAAATCCAGGCTTTTTTTCCTTGAAGCAAAGGTGCACTACTGAATTTCTTTCAAAGATTAACTTGGCTTCAATTAGTCAGTGCTGGACACTGCCGCAATCTCATTCACAAATTGAAACCTAATTACACTGGTTCCAATTTGAATTTGCAGAAAGGCAGTTTGGAAGTGTTTTGCAGATACCAACAGTACAAGGTTACAGTTAGTTTATAAAAATGGATTTTTGTTTGCAGTGCCCACCAATGCAATAAATCCTGAGCAACTTACACTTTATGTAAAATGAAAAAACAATACCAAATGATCAGAAATGTTGCAATCACATCTCCTTTGTCCATGATCTTAGCACATAAAAAGGCACTCTTTTTAGGGGAAGATTTTGAAAAAATAGTTAATTATGTTAAAGAGAAAACTAACTATAAATAGACATTAACTCACCAATGCTCCACAGTAGCCTTCTTTGCTTTGCGCCCTCTCTTACCCTTCGTGGGTGGGGGTGGGGGTGGGGGCTCCTCTACCTCAGCTGAAAAATCATGTATATATTAAGGCCCATCACATCAAGGTGAAACTCTCTGGTTTAGTATATTATTTAACAATTTACAATGCTGTGTATATGGCTTCCTAATATTATTTGAAATAGGCTTACACAAAAAAATTCTACAAAGTGAATTACCAATATAAAAATACAGATCATTTAACTCATTACCATACTGTACTAACCAAGAATATAATCTGGTATATACAACTACTACTGGTAAATCAACCAACAATTTCCTTTCACTAATTACACTCTGGCTCTGTAAATCCACCTACAATTTCACCTACACTCAAGCTGTATAAATCAACCAACAATTTTACTTACGCTCTGGCTCTGTAGACCAACCAACAATTTTACTTACGCTTTGGCTCTGTAAACCAACCAACAATTTTACTTATGCTCTGGCTATGTAACCCATTTTACTTACGTTCTGGCTCTGGATCATTTTCCTTTTCCTCCTCCTTGGCAGGCTCCTCTTCCTTTTCTGGTTCAGGTTCAGCTTCTGCCTCGGGTTCAGCTTCTGCCTCTGCTTCTTCCTCCTCCTTGGCCTCCTCTGCTTCTTCCGCTGGTGCCTCCTCTGCTTCTTCTTCTGTTTCTACACCATTTTCCTCTCCATTTGCATCTCCATTTGTTGCTGCTCCATTTTCCTTCACCTCTGCAATGTACATTTTTTTTAAGTAATCTGTAGAGAGCATGTAGTGGTTTCGGACCAAACATACTTCATAGATGTGATGTTATCAATGTGGGTGACATATAGGTGACTGTGCCTTTAGACTACTGGTATAACAGACTATGCAAAGCTTTGGTGGAGGTTTGTGGTTTCCAGACTCAATGCATGTTTTTAGTTTGAACAGTAAGGCTACATATTCATCACAGCATTTGGAATAGTAGAAATATGAGCTGAAAAGTGAAATGAGAAATGTGGTGCAATAAGTACCGGTATGGAGTGTAAAATGTTGGGAGGGAATAGTGAAATATTTATAATTTGGTAAAATTTCACTAATTAAGGAATAGTGGAATGTCAACAATGGCATGATATACAGTAGTGGAATAAGGGTCAGACCAAAAATGAATGATTAATCGTCACCAATATAGTGATGGAATGAGTCTGCAAGGACTTGACAATATTAAATGGGAATGAGCTCAAAGATGTAGTGATGGTAGGGTCAGGGTGTTTTACTCATGGATATAATTTTGAAATATATGGAATGAATGTTATTTTGACTGGAATGGAAAAGTAGCATTGACAAAATTATGAGGGAACAATTATCCTTCAGATTAGCCACTTGGTAAATAGAAAGCTTTACATGCTCCAGCGATTTTATACTGCTTGTGTTGGATTAAAAGCAGTGTGTAAAATGCTCACTGGGAAGGGAAGAGAGGGGAGGGGAGCGGAGATAAGGGATAAGGAGGGAGGTCAGGTGGGGAACTTGTGCTGGGGTCAGGGAGATCGTCAGCGCGTCTCTTTGATGATGCGAGAGTGAGGGAGGGGATAGGAAGGGTATTAAGTGTATAAACTGGAAATGGGCTTCTGTGGAGGCTTGTGGATAATATTGTGATCAAATGAACACTATTATTTGTTATCATGAATGCTGAAGTGTTTATTATACAACAGAATGCTTTTCTGATATTAAACTTTCGGAAGTTCAATTGGTAACTGGTGTTTAACAACGAAGTGAGGTGATAAAGTTAGTCAATCAATCACTCTGTACTGAACAAATCCTGGACTCTAATACAAAGATATCAGGAAGTTGGAAACCCTCAAGAAATGTATAAGCGAATAAGGGGTTTGGGGACTTGGGACACCCTTTAGGCCTACTGTACGCTCCGTTCAGTGCCACATGGCAAGTTAACGTTGCCAGATACCTTCAATGGCCAACTTGAAACAAATAATTTTCCACAACTGTACTCTCATTATAAATAATCTTATTTTTGTAACTATACATAGTTTAATGATTACCATAACTTTAACAATTTAATTCAAACTCGAGTAAATGCTCGGACCTGCGAGCGCCGAAATGCGCTACTTGGAAAGCTCTTTGTTTTCATATCTCTCTTTCTAAAGTTGTTTTACAACCCCCTAAGCATATGTATTATTCACAAACAAATTTGTGTTGATATCTCAAAGGACCTAGCTAGAAGTAGTTACGGACAGACAGACGAACATAGTCACTTTGTGAAATTATATTATAACAGTGGTATGCGGGGGTTCACTGTGTACAAGGAAGGCATCAACTTACCCTCTGCTGCGGGTGCCTCCTCCTCCACATCCTCAATTGGATCAGGCTCCACGGGCGCTTCTGGAAAATAAATAATACTCTTGCAAAAACTAACTTGGTGTTGCTATTATAAAATGTTTCCAATCTTCAACTATGTGTGAATACACTACAGTATGTGGAAGGAGTCTCCAATGTCAAATTAAATTTATCATATTTTCAAATGTTCAACCGAGTTCAGTTGTATTATAAAAATGCCTCCATTTTCATTACAATCACAACACCGCACCGCCGCATCTCATGGCAAAACACAGTTTTATGCAACTGTTACGTGGTCACACTGTCCGACCACGCCGCAATGGCGCCTCTGGTACCACTCCTTTAATTAAAATTACTATTATGACCATATTTGACGTAGATTTATTTATTCAAAGCGTCCAAGACAAGCCAAGAAAAATGTTTGTATTTTTTTTTTCCTTTCTCTTATATATAGTAATTTGCCATGTACTTAAATTAATGCAAACTGCGGCATACCGCAGTGACACTGTACAAGATTTGCGGCTCCAACGCTACGGCGGAGCCGCAGCGGCGGAGCCGCAGTATGACAATGGCCTAAGTTTAGTATCACCTCTAACTTAAGTTACCGCTTACCTTAAGCATACACATACCTGTATATATTAATTATCACTATGGCGTCACAATATACATAAGATGATAGTAATTCTATTAATAATTTATTAATTTTCAAACAGACTACATTTCCCGCCAAAAATTTTCTTCCCCCAACTACCGCCATTGTCTATCATGTCTTATCATTTCTTGGAACAAGCTTCCATGGAACAAAATGGAACAAAACTAGTAGGTTATTCCCAATCATGTAATAAAATACAAATAGCAATCACTTCACTTGAATAATTTCCTTTCAGTCCTGTCTGCTGCTGGTTGGCATTTTTAGCACTGAACTAGCCGACGCCATTTTTCTACCGTTGCTACCACGTTGTCATCGAACACTGCACACCATTAAACTTCACAATCATCACTATAACACGTTCAAATTATACATTACCAAAACGGGTCCACCAAAGAACATTCACTGCACATTTTTTCCTTTGTGCCGCGTTATGTAAGTCTACAATGATCATACCATAACTTTCCTCGTGTCGTGGATGTCCGTTAATATGCAATTACACACAATTTACACTCAGTCATACAAAGTCATCTGAAATCACTCACTCACTCCCCAAGCCAAAATATTCAAATTCTTACCCTTCTTCTGCTTGGATGGTCTGCCGCGCTTGCGTGGCGGTCCCGTTTGGGCCGTTTCTTTCTTATCCTTTATGGCTGGAGCGGGTCGCCTACGGCCTGCAGCACTGCTTCTCGTGGTAGGCATCCTCTCTGTCTGGGTCCTGACGCGTATCTGAACTTCAGACTTGCCTGGCAACAACGCCAAGGGAGTACGGACTGCCTACCTCACCCTCTTCTGCTCCTCGATTTTATCTTTTTTCACATAAAGCCTTCGTAAAATACTCTACAATCTGATATATTTATCTTTCACTCTAGTTCACACTTGGAAGAACTTATAAAGTAGAAAAATTGAATGTTTGGAGGTTAATGAAAAAGCATTTAAAAGTTTAATATTGAAAGATGTGGCATGAATGTCGGAAGGGGGACTGGGGGGAAAGGGGGGGTCTCACGAAGCTGCCTCGCATCGTTACATAACCCTGGAAGCCATGTTATGTAACAGCAAGATATATACCATTACGTACGATCAACACTTTTATGAATACAGTTAAAATAACTAAGTAAATCAGATGACAAAATGATATTTTCATTGTGAATGTTTTCCCAGTTTTTAGTTTATCCGGCCATTCCCTGTTACACAGCAATTCCTTCTTAAAAATTACTAAATAGTACACTGAAAGTAACCAGGGCAGACTTGTATTGATGACTATTAGCGGAATTGGTGGCGATTTTATACTTCTTATTACCATACTTATAGAATCATGACTAAATATTGCCACTCCAAATGCCTAGAAAATATATACAAAACATTATGCTATTAAAAGAACTCATACTGATATAACCCGAGACATATCCTAGTCATAATTACAAAAGTCATACCGTTGCTCGCAACACTCCATCCCCTTCAACAACCGTGTTTACAAACAAGGGAATAAACGAGTTACCAGCAGTAGCAAGAACTTTATTTCATCTCCCACTGAACTCTCAGGACCTTGACATTACAGTATATATATAATGATAAAACTCAAAGGTTGGTCATTATCAGGAAGTCACTATAATGTCATGATATACTGTACATACGAAATTGAATTGTGATGATAATATTTGAAGAAGAAAACATAACCCTAGCCTTCACGCTGCCGCCTTCCTCGTCTACCTCCAGCTAAACCCATACACCCTGATCCCCCCTAGCCCCGACCTACCCAGACAGCCACACAGGCAACCCTCCTCCCCTCTGCCTCCCATTTCAAACATGGCTACATTCAACTCACTGTCACCCAAACAGAACCCAATAACAGCAGTATCTACAAGTAAAGAAAGCTACATTTCTCTTGTTATTCGTAAACACATTCCAGGACTCCGTACATGAAAATGCATGTCAAATACAGTAGTGCTTTCTCCATATCCACATAACATTCCCTTACGGCGCACAGCTATACGCAAAGCTTCATAGCCTAATCTTACTAATATTAATTTATATTTCCATTGCAGAGGTTCCTGTAGCATACTCGAGATTCCTCTGATGGGTAAGAGTATGTCTCTATGTTGTTTTTAAGGATGTCCAACTAACGATGAAAATATAATGCAGCCGAACCAAACTTTGTCAACATAGGCTAACTCATATAGTTGTGAATCGATATTTCATTCCAACTGTATACTGTAGTTTTCTTCATTTTTATTGATCTTCAGAGAAGTGTATTTAACTATTTTCATGATCAGCGTCACCCTCACCTACAAACTAGGTTATGTAATGGAGCCAGGCTAGGAAGGCCGGGGGTAGGAGTATATTATAGGAGTGAGACAAGGACGGGGCGAGGGGGTGGATCAGGGGAAAGTGGTAGGGGGGGGAGGGTAAGGGCGGGGTGGGTTGAGTAGTAGTAAAATAGAAGGGGGGTGGCGTGGTGGGGGGAATCTGCTTGGGGTGTTATATAAGCAGACGAAAGGGGGATACACTTATCAAGGTCTGGCGTTACACCAGTGAATACCATCAAAATCATGTTAAACCAAATCGTCTCGTCCGTTTCATTGTGTACACCTAACGTGTAGGTTTATTATTGTCTATGGCAGTTTTCAGGTAGACGGAATGCTAACCGGATATAACCGGTTCAGGAGGCTGCCAAAAGTTCGATAATGTACTTATTTATGGACATCTGTAGCCTACAGGAGTGGCTAGGCTATTCTTCATATGCTGGCATGTGTAAATAAGTTAGCAGGGAGGTAGCGATGAGAATTCACTATATCAGTACCCATAAAAAAAGAAGTAGGCTTTTAATTTATAGGTTCGACACCGCATGTTCGTGGGGGTAAGATTGCTGCGGTGCCGCTGTTACTATTTTACTTGGACTTGGTTTCCTCGTCCCTCGGTAATGGACCTTCATAATTATACAGAATGGGTAGAAAATACATTTTACTTCAATATTTGCAGAAATCTTAATGGATTGATCTAATATCACAAGTTATCGGAAAACGCAGTAGACAGTAACAACAGCACCACCGCCTTCGACTTCCTCCCCCTTCTCACCCAACCAACACTGTCGCTTCATTCAGATGTTTCCGACTTTCCGTATTTTGTCTCATAATATACTCACTCTCGTACATGATTGATGATTGATTAGTAGGCTACATATGGCTTGAAAATTATAATAGATCGATCATTGTGTATCTTTGTTTACGTGTATTTCAGCATGCTTATATTTGAAATTGAGCAAAGGTAATGTTAGAGGGAGTCGAGAAGAGGGAGTTGTTGAGAAGAGGGAGAAGAGGGAGACGATGAAGGAGAGAGACATAAACTTTAGTCAAGAGGGAAGGCAGGCTAGGGATAGATAGGGGAAGGGAAGGGAGGGTAAAGAGGAAGAAAGGCCATCTCCCCCAACACTCGCTCACACCTCTCCTCGATAACCTACCAACTGCGCTATGCATTGTATTGGTGTATTTGTATGTTGACTCTAACCACAGATTTTGTAAACAATAGGCTAAACCTCGGGTGGAATGCATGTGTAGGCAATGTTCGACTTTCCGTATCATAATTATGTTTTATTATTTCTCCGTACTTCATTTTGGCGCTCATTCTGACCATTTTTGTTATTTCTTTTCTTTATCCTATTCTTCCTACTCTTTTTATTTTCGTCTCTCCTGCCACACACCCAGTTTTTATGGCCATTTTACGAGCGTAGGGACCTTGGGCACTGGATGGTGAGCTGTGCAGTACAGTACAACCTACCCACGCAGCTGCCTTTCATAGTGACCTTATCATATAGCATTGGAATAACTTCGATCAGATGCAGTTTTAGTTGTGTTTTCTAGCAATGCAATCGGGTTTGTAATATTCCAACATATATTCTCTAGAACTGCGATTGGATGTGCAGTATTCCTCCCTATATTTCCACGTTTGTCATAAATTTCGCTGGATGAAGACGATGGCGACGTTTGGTAATGACGCTTTCAGGTTAACTTTCGGGTTTCTCTCTTTCCCAGCGCTTTCACTCAGTCCTCGATTATCCTTTTTATTCATGTTATATTTATTCACAATTCAGTGCCTCCTTAAAAATCTCATGCCTGTTTCTCTGTAAACTCGTCCACTTTCTAGAGCTATTTGCAGTGGGTCTCTCTCCCCCTTCATACAACCATTCTCTGTCTGTAAAATCTCTCTATCTCTATCTCTCTCTCTCTCTCTCCTTGGTTGCCCTCCCTCACTACGACTTTTCTTGTCTGTTGCCTTCCTCATGGCCGTCGATCTCTCCTTCGCTCAGTTCGTTGTCTTCCTTGCCAGGCAGCGATAACAGAATTCACCTTTTAGTAAGTTGCTGCAAGAGAACATGAATTTTGATCTTATAGCTAGTGTAATTTACTAGTATCACGGAAGAGAATTTTATATCAGAAAATATATAAATGCAAGAGGGAAGGCAGGAGGATGCAAGCACACACACTTGTAAGACTTTACAACTGTTGCACATGGCTGCTGGCTGTGAAAACCGCATGTGCTTCACCATGCTAGGTAAAAAATTTGATTGCGTACAACCTCACTATACTAAACTTCACATACCACTCCTTAAATTGTTTTACAAGTACTGTAAATTGATGCAGCATGTAATGTAAATTGAAAGCTATCAGGTTACAATAACTATTCTTCCTACCATTAATAGTAATGATTTTAGTAGGCTTAGTTAGGCTGTTATTTGTCAAGAAGAGGCCAGATGAAAGGCCTATCATTAATAATTCATGAGAGGGGAAGTGTGCGCCGAGGTAGGCCGCTAGCCTACAACGCTATAGGTTATGTTCGTCAGTTACCTTTCCCATGATTCTTCCCAAGTTCCCACGGTCCAGTTATCAGTATTTGTTTCGTGAGCGTCGTAGTCCCATCTTCATTTCCTTCTGTGACAGACAAGCTTGTCCATCCTGCCAGTCTATTAATAAAGCAACCTTTCCTTCCTCATTGTGATCGTCCCTCCCGTGCGTCCTTCCTTTCCTACCTATGTGTGCATCGGACTTACCCATTGAATATCTTCTTTCACGTAGGCTAGTGTTTCATTCCATTCCTACCTAGATGTGCATTCGACCTACCCCTTGAATATCTTCCTTTCAGTTGTGTTACAAACCATCGTTGTAGAGTATTGCCAGAGGATACTTCGACAGGGTGTGCCCAAGTGTCCCCGTCATGATTCAAACCATATTCAAACTGTGGATCTCTAGCGGCGGTTTATACTAAGGTGGCATCTGTCTTGTCCGCTCCGCCTCCACCGGGTCCACCCTACAACTTAAACTGCTTAAATTGTACCTAGAAAAAGCAATTAGTTTATGATTACTACTGGTGATTATAGTATGTCGGAGATATTTTGAAGCAACTTATATAATTTCTATGTAGCATTTGCACAATCTGTGGACAGGCCATTAAATTCCATACAAAAAGAACTACTGTTACAATAAACGTAAAAGTGTATTTATTTTTATTTCGTTGAGCAGTCATATTATATACATTTTCCTATCTCTATTTTGGTGTATACAATATACCAGAAAAATAAAAATTATGTCCATCGTATGAGCCACTTCACACATAGGCTATACGTGATTTGACCCTCCTTTTTTTCTACCTCTTCTCGATTGTAACTTTATTATCGTTTCTCTCTCTCTCTCTCTCTCTCTCTCTCTCTCTCTCTCTCTCTCTCAGACGTACGCACGCGTTTTTCTCGCAAGTTGTTTTTGTTCTTCTCGGGACAGAGGAAATTTGGCCCGAGAATGCAAGATGAAGGTTGAGGGATGAAAAAAAAAATTGATATTCCCTCCATTTTTTTTTTTTTTTTTTGTGAGTATGGAGAGAAGGATCTATTGATTGATTTAGAAGTTTTACCAGCGACACAACATTGGAGGGAAGGAAGGAAAGAATTAAGGGGGTTAGCAGGGAAGAAAGGTATAGTGGATGTATGTCAGGATTAATTAGTAGTGAGAGAGTTGTTATGTTTAGATCCGTCTGGTTGTTTTTTCTGGTGCCATAATTTAAGAGGAAAGTTTTGTGTTGGTAAATCTGGAGCAACTGAATCCTCCAAACTATTCCAAGCAACAGACCATCATTATTATTTGCTATTCTGGTCCTGTTTCCTAGCATACTTTGGAGGAATCAAGGCACTCCAATGTTCCTACCAAAAGAAGAAATAATTACCACATTAATACGGCATTGTCCACTCCCCTCTCCTTGCCTGCCTATAGTCCCTTCCCTTATTACCCTTCCCTTATTACCCTTTCCTGTCCTTCACCCCCAGGCGGTCTCCACTCTTTCCTTTGTCTCTCCCTTCCGTCCCTTCCCGCTTCTACTATGTCTGCCCCCCCCCCCCCCCACACACACACATACACTCAACCCCTCTCCTCTCCTCCCTGTTAGTAGTACTGTTCTTCTCTGTTCCCCCCCATGTATGTTACGTAACAAGACGCGTCAATTCTCTCCTACACCTTAAATTCCTCTCTTTCTCTCCATGTCCCTTCTTCGCCGTTAACATATAATTTTAGATTTATCCTGCAGTCTTTACACTAACGAGTTTTTTTTAAGTTTATCCAAGTATCACCATTTTTCTAGGAACCAGAATACATTGTGGAGTTTTAGCAGCTGCAATGCAACATGCAATAAATTATTTTAAAAGTTGCCATGTGATGTTCACATAATAAAAATTCTGGCGTCATTCGAGTTTGTGTTACATAGTTAATCTCGGCAAAGTGTGGTCAATATACGAAACTGCTTAACACTGTCGTGGAGAAAACTTTCAACTAGGAAGGCAAATATCCATCTCAGAGTTCGCTAAATAAGGTTTTTCGCCCGAGGCCAGTAGTTTACCGACGCTTCCTTGTGTGAATATATAGTAAATGTTGGCGTTCGACATTCTGCACCTGCGCGCTGTGACTATACACTGTTCCTAGCAAAGTAGCAACGTTGTATGACTGTCAGCAACCCGCTATATCCTGTTTACAAGCCTCTGTCCACCAAACCATATTATGAAAGTTTTGTTTGCATGATACATTACATTACTGCAGTAAAACTCGATTATATATTAATGGTTTAGAACTTTAGAGAAGGTATACGATTTATCATGTCTGTTGGCGTCCGTTAACATTACACGACGGTCGATACAGGCTGCTACTACTTCCCTACAAAATGTACACCAATGCGCACATTATTACATAAGAACACAACCTGGTACATGTACATTAGTTCTTGTGTTGTTTTTATGGTATACGATTGATGATTTTTTATACATCCTGACACATCAAGCATAGAGAAATGAAAGGAATTATTTCCAGCATTTTCCCACCTCCGAGCACCGTAGAATATAAAAAACAGAAATAAAAGTGACATTCCGTTAAAACATGGATGGATTATCACGCATGGGAGGCTTCAGTTCACTGTGTCACACTTTGTTTATAGGTCTCTCGATCATAGGCAGGTATATATCCTTTGTCCTTCAACATTCATTCTCAGATTATTATGGCCTCTGATTAGATTCGTGGCCCAATCCCTAGGACAAACTAGAGGAAGAAGGAAACTATATTTTGATCAGACGACGATTTAAAATTTGTTCGTGAAATAATTATCTATGTGGATAATTATATGATTTCACATATTTCACGTATTTTTGTAATGATAATTATGATTTCACAGGCAACGAAGAGACCTTCGTTACAATATACCATAACCCTTCAAAGAATAAAATACGGTAAAGTAAGGGATACAGGAAAGAGGAAACCACGAGGAAATATACTGTAAAGTAGGTAGTTTTTTTGTTTATAAACAATATGGCTGATAACATGATAAAAACTATCGGCATTAGATAATAAAATGACACTCACAACAAAACATTATAATGCTCTTATCTGTACAGTGTGCCTCTTGTATTATCTTGTATTGTACCTCTTACTTATCACAGGAAGTTCATTCTGTCCATAGTGATTTATGAAGACTGTACAGTTATCCATTGACGGGCTTATCAAATATGCAGAGGGCTTTGGAGATAAGGCTTAACAAGAGTTGTTGTTGTATTTGTTGAGGGTGTTTTGAAGTCTAGGTATGCCTGTAAACACTGTAATATAACATCGCCCCTACATGTATTTTGTGGTGGCTTGTTTTCTGGCATAATTTGGAGGAATCAATAGCTTATTCTCGTAAATATACACAAAACTTTAAGGCGAGATTCTCTTGTTGGTGAATTGGAAGGTTTCTGATTCCTCCTAACTATACCTTTGTACTAATTAGGGATCTGTTTCATGGCATAGTTTTGAGAAATCACAGACTTTCCAATTCACCAACAATAGAATCTCGCCTTAAAGTTTTGTGTATATTTACGAGAATAAGCATAATAAATATAGATCTGCTTCGAATAGCCTAATGGATAGATCAACACACAAACCCCAGCAATTATAGGACAGGATAAGCGTTGCAAATAGTTCAGTCATAACTTAAATTGATAGCTATACTGAGACATAGACTACAGTCAGGTAGGTCACTCTCAAGACCTTGGTCACTCTGAACATGCCATAGCGTAAATGTGGCAACAGAGATGGTCTAGGATCAACAACACACCGAAACTAACAAACAACACAAACAACGCTTTATTACACACACACACATCAGTCAAGTAGGACCACATACACATACAGTAGTCAAGTAGGAACACACACACACACAGCAGTAAAGTAGGAACACACACACACAGCAGTAAAGTAGGAACACACACACACACAACAACAACAACGAAGTAGGTATTGTACATAAAAAGCAGCCAAGAAGGAACACACATACACACACTTGTCTGCTGTGTGTTTGTGTTCTTACCAAGTTCCTACCTAATTATATAATATTTACAAGATTGGCTCAGCTCTTTAAGGCCCAAGTGTGTGTGTGTGTGTGTGACCTGGATATTTATTTACGGGCATGAAACCTATCTATGTCTACTTAAATAACATACACACACACACAGAAATAATGTAGGAACTCACACACATGCACACACACAGTGGTCATGTAGGAACACACACACAAACAACAACCAAGTATAGGAACATACACATGCACACACAGTAGTCATATAAGAACACATACAAACAACAACCAAGTACCAACACACACATACAGCGGTCATGTAGGAACACACAAACAACAACCAAGTAAAACACACACACACACACACACACACACACACACACACACACACACACACTACAGTGACTCATTGGATATAAAGGCCACTAACGTTGTACATACATCTTTCATCACCATCGACTACCCTAAACAGACATGGATGGGGGTTACAGTACCTTTTACAGTCGACGCAAACCCAGTGTGTATGTGTGTAAACTTTTATTAACCTCTTAGTTATCCTAGTAAGGGTACCTAATATGTTTATTTCTTGACATCTATTGGAGGAATCAACAATAGCCTCTCTTAATTCTCAACATAAGCGACCCCCTTATTAACCAAGATCTTGTTATTAACTGTACTAAATGAACCAAGCGTACCCCAACACAACAACAACAACACAACCCTCTGGAACCTGCTGCTTTAATGTGGGAAGTACACCGTGTTGGTAAAGTTGAAGCAAATGATTCCTCCAAACTATTCCAAGTAACAGGTCACCATTATTTCTGTTAGTGTAGCTCTGTTTCGGAAGAAAAGGTACCTCTAATGTATGTAAGTACAGTATGTACCAAAAGTTATTACCTCCTTAATGACCCTAGCTGTGATCACGTATGAGAATTGGAGGTTTCTGATTCCTCCTGACTATGCCAAGAAACACACTCCTTCCATATAGGTGGTGTTTCGTGGCAATATTTGTAGAACTCATTTACCTCGAATTTTCTTGACTACATTACAGGGTCCCTTAATGTGGGAATAAAGACTTATAGGAGGCCTTGTTGACTGTAACTTGACTGGCTGTGACTCTTCAATATGTTGACATTGCTGTAAAGATTAAATTTACTGTATCAGAAGAACAGAAAAATATTTGAAACTGCAGAAAGCCTGTTTGCCCAGTTTTGGGCAGCTCCTGATTTAGACCCGTCCTTTTTTTTAAATCCATTTGAACGTCTTAAAAACAATCCAACAAACGCATATTATTATCCTTTAACAAAGTGGGAGGGGCGGAACAGGTTTGAAGGGAAGCCTACTTTTCTCACTTGGCTAGTCAACTACTGTATAGGCCCGAGTCCCTGGCGGGGAGGAGTTGAATTTCTCTTAAATACAGCCAGTGGCAAATGTCCTGTCGCCAAATCATAAAGTAAGTAGGCCTATGTATGGAAATATAGGCTTCACAGGCTCGTAAACTAAATAATAAGAGAGGTTTATTAATTTACCCCGTGGATAGTGTAATTATGTATTGGTGAATGTGTTTGTTTGATCATTAGCCTGTATGTATGTTATCCTTCAAGAGGAGGCAGGACATTTGCTGCTGACTATACGTGCAGAGTCTCAGGTTCATACTATCTGTTGTAAATTCCATATCCTTTATGGTGAAATAATTAACCCTGTAAAGCTATCAGCGATTCGTATCCATTTGTGAACATTTATATTCAATTAAATTTAATACGACCTAAGGAATTTTGAAGCAAATAGGCCTAAGCTAGTTTCTTTATAATAATAATAATAATAATAATAATAATGTAACAGTAACTATTGATTATATGAAGTAAACTAGAAGAAATGCAGCTAAATTATCTTATACTGTCTTTGTAATTATTTATGTTGATTTCAGTCGCAAAGTACCTCAGGGATATTATGTGCCTTTGGGAATATGTAATAAACAGTCGAGATCACCATGTACCGTAATGTGTATGGATGTTATGACACACACACACACACACACACCGCAGCCTAGATTTGGCGGGAAACTGGGCGGGGAATCGTATCTTATTCGTTACGTAAGGGTTTAATAACGAAATTCTCTCTCTCTCTCTCGCTCTCTCTCTCTCTCTCTCTCTCTCTCTCTCTGAATACGTTAAAACGATATAAATCTCTGCCTGTTCGTTGGCCAACACAATTTAAACCCTCCGAAAGTTTACTTAGCTCAAGTTCTGACAGTATCAAATTATTATACCACACTGTGCCCCACATCCAAGTGTAATTTTACAGTGAAAAAGCGATAATACGAGAAGTACAGGTTAGACGAGATATCATGTGTTGTGTGAGCTAGGCCAAAACTATTTCTACTGCGTAGTACTATATGTAGCTATAGCGAGCGGTGTGGAGTTGAGCAGCGATGGTGAGGAACGGTACGGTGTGTATGTGTATGTGTGTGACTGGAGAAGAGGGTCAAGGCGTCTGTGGGAAATAGGGAGGGATAGTGTGTACGTGGCAATGTATTGGGGGAAGGAGGGACGATGAGTAATATTAAGTAGACTATAGAGGAGAAGGGTGGTGTGGTTGTTGATACGGATATGTATAAATTAATATGATTGAGGCATATTTCTACTATACTACTGTACTTCAACAACTGCTGGTGATAAATTATGCTGTGTATAGAGGAATTCTATTCAATGTGGTAATAATGAATGCGCTACCTTGTAATAGTAAGAAAAGAAATGAAAGCTTTATTAGAAACTTGAAACATCATTAAAACATTAGAAAATATATTTGGAAAAGATCCCGTATAAGTTTGCAATCATGTTAGGCTATGCAATTAAAGTATTTATCCATTCCGAGTGCATAGTACCAATAGGCTACATAGGCACTACTGATAGTTGATATTATCGAAATAGCTTTATTTTCGACTTTAGGCTATACACCGAAATCTTACGAAGCAAGGAAATATAGCTACGTTATATTTGCTACGAAGAACATTCATACGTTTCAAATTATAAGGTTACCAAGACCAGGGAGGAACTATTCACCAGCTGGGTATTACTTCAACCAGTAGTACTTTCTGTATGGCGTTGTACGATACATTGAACCTGTTGTGAGTAGCCAGACACAATATTTACGCCATGGTATATTATTTTAAATCCTGTATAGTACTGCAATGATTCCGAAAGTTTGAAAATTTAAGAACTATATTTTGGGAGTTAAATGAAAATGTGGAAGTGGTAGTTTTCTTGCTGACACAATTTATAACCGTCCTGTTCCAATTATGGTCCAGTAGAAAGTTTTCAGAAACTAACTATAGGAAAACATCGACAAGTGAACGCAGAAGTACCGTAGACGCACAGAAAAACAAAAGCCAGTGTCATTGGCAACCAACCATAGCTAAGGAACGTATGGGAAGGGAGAGTAGAGAACGAAGGTGTAGGGGTAATAAGGGAAGGGGGATATAATAGTGTGTGAGTGTGTAAAGGGGGATGGGATGGGAGGTGGGATGGGGGGTAGGGTAATGGAGGATGCCGACTTTGTGGCGCCAAACTACAAGCCCTTCCTGCTGGGAGCCTGTGTGTGTTTTCTCGCCGGGGTTGGAGAGAGCAGTAGTCTCCGTACCAGCTAAAAAACTTTTACACCTTCACTGTTGCCTCTCCAACTTTCTACCTCTCGCTACTTTTTGTCCCATTACCGTCGGGGCTATATATTGCGGGTCAGGCAAAATAATATTGGGTACACATTATGCAACAATAATAATTAATGAATATATAGATAGATAAATACAGAAATAAAAGGAAAACATACAGGGAAGGTGGAGAGTACTGGAATCTCGACCTAGCGGAGATATTGTAAACAAACCTCTGATTGGTTCCTCTCCCTCGTACTCGAAGGCCAAAATTTGGTAAACATCCAATAGGGAAAGATAGAATTTGTGTCAACTGTAGATAACAACATAATCCCACGTGTAACCAAGATTTTTAGGAGATAATGTTCATGATAAAGCGATTATTGGATATATTCTGTTCATCCCTATGATTATACAGTAGAGTATAATATATTTATGTTGGTTATATCTGATGTTATCCGTTCTATGTTCTCTACTTCTCTTTACCGAACAGTGGTTACAGTACCTCGTGTTTTCTCCACCTGTCGTTGTTTCGTCTTGGCAGTGTTAAAACCACCTTGACCTAGATACTAATAATGCACTACCCTCTTATATTTTGTGTGCAGAACGACTAGGAATACTGCACAAAGTGGCTCTCTTTAAACAATGTGTGCCCGAACGACTATATTAATGATAGGAATATACTGCCTAAACTGTTCTCGTACCTATTCCACAGATACAATCTTCCCTGGTGGGTGATGTGGTGAAGGGAGTGAGTGACTATACAAAACAAACACGACAGTGGGTGGGACTATAGGCCGTTGGAAGTTAGGCTTAAAATGTAAATAGGTTATTGCCAGTGGAGGGGCCCATTAATTGAAGGTAGGCAGCTATATAGTCCTTGAACTTTTGATCGTGACTGTGGGTAAGTTCAAGGAAACTAAATATTAGAGGCCTAAAATATTTAATGACCTCTTCTTAGTTATTACACAATTAAATCCCACTTATAATTGTTAAGTATAAAGCACACCTCAATTATCTAAATTTTGGAGGTAGTATAGTGTTGAAAAATCTGAAGCAACTGCTGATTCCCTCAAACTATTATAAGCAACAGGCCACCATCAAAATTATTTTGCTAATCTGGTCCTGTTTGTTTCCTGACATACTTTGGAGGAATCAAGGCATTCCTATGTATCAAAAGTGTATTATACTATCCCTTTAGGCTACTAATCAGCATACATGTTCCACCTACTGTAGGCTAATGCACAGTACATTTATCAACCCGAATAGACCCAATTTATCTTCTCTTGATCAATACACGGTGCTACCTACTATAATCATCTGCCAGGTATTTGGAGGCCTAATTAACCTTCTCTTGGTTAAGGGATGGCATACTTTTGGTTTATTATTAGAGCGCCTTATATATTCCTTTAAAGTATGCTAGGAAACGAACAGCAGGACCCGATTAGCTATAATAATGGTAGCCTGTTACTTGCAATAGATTTACACCTTGCGTAATACAGTCGGGACACAAAAAAATACACCTGAACACCGTTGGAGGTTTCTGGCAACAATCCCAAGCGAATATAAACACGTCAGCTAATGGTTTATAAAAATTCATGAATGATTGAAATCATTGAATATATGGCTGAATCATATTTCGATACGTCAACCAATCGCTGACTATGATATAATTAAAAGTTGACCATAACATTATTCATGTCTACCACCACTGATGGGTTTATTGTTGGTTGTTAATTGTTGCCAGAAATCACCAAGGAAAGTGTATAGTCACTTCCTAAACCACAGCAGCACCCTAGGCCTCGGAAAAATGGCGCGAAACTTTTGGTCTCCCTGTCCCTAATAATATTGGTTCATAATAATATTCACTCCAATGACTCACTTCGTGTTGGACTATTGAGCGTGACTGTACTTTGTCCTTGACCGTACACACTATATAATATAAAAGTTGATAGTAGTAATAATAACAATGTAGCCTCGTGTCCTTGTATTTACTGTATATGTTTGTTACCCGGCAACTGTGTGTATGTGTGTGTGTGTATGGAAGGCCAACACCAAGGTCTCTTCCATACATACATACATACGCATTTACATACATACAGACATACATAGTTTCTCTTTTAGCCACAATAGGTTCGTGATGGCATATTTTTTACGTGTTGGTGGTGGAATAATTAAAACAGGAAGCCAGGGTAATAATAATAATAAGAATAAGAATAATAGATCGAGGTTGTTGATGATTCGGCTAACTCTTAAGAACCAGTGAGTGTTTTTTATCTTTTTTTACCCATGATATTATATAATAGTTTCGTTGATGTTTGTCCTGCTAGTATTATCAGCAGGACGTAAGCAGTTTGTAGCAGGTAATAAATAAATAGTGGACAGAAAATGTTGAGGTTATAATAAGGTTTGTTGTTGTCAGGAAAGAATTAGGATAATTATATATTTTGTCAACAGTTGTTTTTGGGCTGATATATTGTTTATTGTGTTTAATAATGGTGGCATGCTGCTTGGAATAGTTAGGTGGAATCAGTTGCTCCAGAATTCCCAACACTACATGTACTACCCCCTTTAGGAAGCATGGTCGAGGATGAAAAAATTTGAATGAGAGTGTTTGCTCGCGTGACGAACGAATCCATTAGGCCCGTCCTTCCTTAACCCTCACTCAACCAACACAGTCCTCAGTGACCTCCAGAGTCTTGTCTAATCTCTCAGGGACGTTTGTATATCATATATTGGCCTTGGTATATATTTTCTTCTCCTACAATCGCGGCCAATAAATAATTTCCATGCACATAGCCTAGTAACTGAAGAAAACATTTATAAGCTTTTCCTCTACTTGTGAATTGTGAATAACTGGCAGCTTCTAAATTCTTGTAAAGTCACACACTAATCTTACGCATGAAGATGTGAGTCTACATAGGAAGTGTTCGAATAGCCTAGTTATAATAGTTGGCGTGATGAGATTTGATTAGTTTACTCTATATTGTCAGAAATATATATAGGTTGCAAGTCAATTTTGTATGTGTTGCTTTGGTGCGTATGCATAAAACCACTCAGATTGTGAGTCCATTTCAATTTCACATGTTTTTACATTTTTCTCCGGGATTTTCTTTATCACTAAAATCTTAAAGTCAAGATTCTGACGATTCAAACAAATCAAGGTGTGTGTGTAACAAGAAATTGTTTTTCCTAGTCCTCAGCGTGGGATGTATTGGGTAGGGTTGTCTGGTGGTCGAGGTTATTTAGATTTCATAACTATTCGAGAATCCTCCATAACTTCTACATGCAATAAAAAAAAGGTCCTGCTAGTCATGGAAGACACGAGAGAGAGAGAGAGAGAGAGAGAGAGAGAGAGAGAGAGAGAGAGAGAGAGAGAGAGAGAGGACAAAGGTAAAAGAAAAATGGACAGTTGAAGATTTGAAAGGAAGTGGCTCCGCACTGTAGCAAAAATGCGAGTTTGGTAGGATGCAATGTCCCACCCGCTAAAATCAAACATGAGTTGTCGGTCATAAAGTACTGTAAATTGTCTGTAATAGTTTCATGCTTCCTGTTAGATAAACATGACAACCAATTTAAGCGGGTTACGACGACCCTAGATCGTTGGAAATACTGTATCCAATGTTTGTGAATACTTTGGGACCACTAGAACTCATATAGCAATAGTGTGTGTTCATGAAAACCATCATTACATACATTCTCACATCCGGTAAGAAAGTACCATTTGAGGATAACCCTGTGTTAATGACGCTTCGAGGCTACAATTTCTTCAGGTCATAGGGGGCTTTGACCTGAAGAAGCAGTTGCTAAATGTTGTCAATAAAGGTACACCTCCCCGAATGGTGTTTAACTTTCACAGACCCATTCTATCTAGTTTCGTTACACGCCAAACTCATATCGCAACACAAAGTTTTTATTCCCTACGAATATTGATTGCATGGCCTTTCACTTTAACAGGCGTATAGATAAACAGCTAAAATGGCATCAGTGGAGTACTCTAACAAAGGGGAGGGGGCTACAGTTGAGTTCCCAGGCAGGACCCAAAAGTTCTCTTCTTCCTCTCCATAACCGGTTTGGTGCTGATGATGTTGAAGCCATGACGTGATACACCCAAACTCTACGGGTTATTAATCACACCATTACAGTTGTATCTCATAAGCTCTGGGGTTATGTTCATGATGGGCCCATTAAAACGCGCTTCTACAAGAGAGGGAGAGAGAGAGAGAGAGAGGAACTACGCCAATTTTAGACACACGAAGTAGTTTGAAGAAGAGCCGTCAGTGGTTTATTCTGTTGTGGATGTTGAAAGTCTACCAGTCCATTGTGTGGGTGGAGGGTCGGGAAGGGAGAAGTATTTATATATTTATCCTTGAGAAGGGGAATGCTTCTTGGATACTCGTTGCATGGAGACGTAAAGGAAAATCTAACGATTCGGACAAACGATAGATTATTTAAAATTTCATTTAATTATTTATATTACGATGTCACGCAGCCTACAAATTCATTTCTACTTTCTGTAGAATATGTTTGTTTTCGGCTTGCGATTCCTAACACTACTTGAAACACAACAGAGGTTATTGATTTTTAATGCCCCACAACGAAGAAAAGTGCACTTGTATTATCATGTTTTATTGATTCGTACGTCAATAAGTTACGAAGTCCAAGGTTTAAAAGTATAAGTTTGAATTTCCCGCCCGCATTTTGTTTACGTAATGTACGCAAGTTATATAAATAATGTAACCGACGCAGGGGAGTGTTGCGTAACAAGACCTTGGTAATATAAACATGACGCTAACCTCAGAGATGGTGGCAATTACAAACCAGGAAAAAGAATGACACTGGTTTCGAATTATGTGTATGCGTCTATATATGTCTGTAATTATGAATTGTAATCCGAAAACCAGATTATACAGTAAATACTGTATAGTAGAAATAATATTGTATATGGATAGGAAAGTTGCCTTTTTTCTCTGCATTTATTAAGTAATATCTTGCTAAGCACATATTTCTTCATATGGCATTATAAACGCACGTTTTGTAAAGAGGCTTCTCTGACACACAAATCATACTGTAACTGTAGCATTTATAAGGTTTCCTCTGGTGCTAACTTACTAATGGTATTGTCGACACCTCTCCAAGTCTGACAACATAGGCTTCCTTGTAGGCTATCGCTAGATGAAGAAGGAAACAGCTTACAATTCACTGCAACAAGGGCTTACCACTTCTATCTTCTATCTGGGTCACTGGGTTGCTCCTCGCTTTCCAACCAATTGGCCCGGGGTTCGATTCTTGTCACTTCACATTCACAAGTTCATGCATACCTTCAATTATCTTGTACATAGCCTCAACCGCATAGGGACAGTAGCCTACCTACCTGTAGCTTCACTGTATTATATGACCAGTGTTGCTTAACCCATAAATGCCTATTGTCTGTTTAAACCAGGGGTTCTCAAACTTTTTAACTCGTCGACCCCCCAATGAAGTTGCACATTTTCTGTTGACCCCCTAGCAGCCTAGCTTTTAATAATTCAAGGGAAAAAACACCGATGCCAAAATCAGTATGAGTAGTAGTAGTACTAGTAGTTGACATGTAGTATGATAAAAAGGTAACACACAGTAAGAAAATATGTCAAGGTGTACGAGTATACAGTATGTAGCTTAATTCTCAGTGCAACATACCTTTTCTTCTTTCTTATTCATCGACTCCCTTTCGATCCCCTGGCTATTCATCGACCCCTTGGATGATCGACCCCTGGGGGTCAATATCGACCACATTGAGAACCTCTGGTTTAAACGGACGATACGATTTTAGGCCTTGAAGCCGATGGTCCGTTTAAATGAACAGACTATAAATAACGGCATGGGCTACATATAGCCACAGCAGTAGTGCCAAAGGGAAACTGTAACCTCAGTACAGTACTGTACTAAAAAAGTAAATTTAAATTTAAGGTTGAACAAGATAAAACTACATGTACTACTGTACATTGAAAATTTTAACAATAATATTTAAGGGGAGATTTTCCTGTTGGTGAACTGGAAGGTCTCTGATTCCTCCAAACTATGCCAGCAAACAGATCCTCCATCCATCTGAATCCTCCCATCCCTGTGAGGACAGAGTCCACCTGGCCAGGCTGCGATGTGGCCACCACCCGGCCCTTCTGACATACCAGAAGAGGCTGGATGGAGCCATTGCGGATGCCTGTCCAGGATGCAACACAGGACCCCATAATATTAAACACATTATTGAAGACTGCAATACACACAACCACACTCGCCAACATCACAACATACACTCTCTGAGGGCACTGTGGGAAAGCCTGGTTCAGGCCATGGCCTTCTTCAGGAGCTCGGGGCTGCTCGGCCAGACAGCTTCAGGAACTTCAACAACAACGACAACAACAGATCCTTCATTAGTACCTTTGAAGTCATCTGTTTCCTGGCAAAGTTAGCAGGAATCAGTAAACCTTCCAATTCACCAACTAGTGAATCTCCCCTTAAACACTTAAGAGTAGGCCTATATGCCTGGTACTTTTGAAAAACTTATCCTCCACACAGATCTCAGAATAACAGTAAGTAACCAGAAACTGTTGTCAGTGTAGGGTAGGAACATTATCACCATTAAAATTCTTGGGTGAATGTTATGTTGGCTTATTCTCCTGTCAAACCAGATTATTGGGAGGGTTGTTGCACCAGTTGGCTTATCTGTACTGGCAACATATTAGCTCAGGGAAAAACATTCATAGTGTTAATAATGACGAGGTACCAGTACGAAGACTCCAAAAAAACCAGTACACAGCCACAGTACTGGTACCATGCCTACTTCAACACCATAGATATCCATAGGTGTTAAAGTTATCTTTGGTTTGTTAACTGTGGATATTTGAGTACTGTATTTGTGCTATGGTGTAGGATGATGTACTGCAGTTTGGGAATTATGAATTTTCTGTACTTGTAGTCTTTGCTAGTACAGTACATACTGTATTGAGTGATCAAGGGTAGTAGCTGTTCCATAGTCTGACAAGTTTTTACAAAATTCTATTTTCAGAATTGTGGATATTTGGGAGGGGTATCCTTGAAGTATATACAATACAGTATTATGCTGGAAATTTTCTATGAAGTTGAGAAATTTATGCCATGAATGTTTTTTGTTCCTTGAGAGTAGGTGATTGATCATGAGGTTAATTGTGTGGGTGGAAAGGTCTTTTTTACGATGCAAAGAACTGCTCACAACTCAAGTTTTAGGAGGATTTCTGCTCCATGGTGAGTGTGTATAACATTTGTTTATTCAGTATTGTGCAGCCAATTTCTGTTCTGAAGGTTGTGTTGTATGATGTTGGAAGTTTTTCTATGTTGGTGTTTGGAATGCACTGGGACCCAGTATATACTGTAGGTTTAAGTTGCACAATGGTAGCTCACTACTGTATATTAATTAGTTATATTTTTCTTTAAGCGTTGGGTTATGTTCATATAAAATAGTCTTCTAAGTATAGATTCAAAGTATATTTTAAATAAGCAATCAACATTTACATATGAATATAAAATACAATGTAACAATTTTTTTAAATTTATTAGTATTTCTGAGTATAAAGTTAGTATTAAAATCAAACAATAATACAGAAGTAAAAATCTAAATAGAGTACTGTAGTGTAAATACTCACAGCAGTTTAAGAAATATGACACTTGGTACATACAGTACTGTAGTTGTCACAAGAAGGAATGTCTACACACTACAGTAGGAGACAATCACACTTCACACTGAGCTTCACCCTGTATTGTACAAATACTGTAATGTACTGTACTCCAAGTTCAGTCACATACAATGATAGTGATGACTGTAAACCTTAGATTTTGTTGATAAAGTGGAGGCTACTGATTCCCCCAAATTGTGCCAAGTAATGGGATACCTTTGGTTTAGTCTGTTTTGTAGCTAAGTTTGGAGGAATTAGTAGTCTCCAATTCACTAAAAAATCATAGAGCTTTTGAAATTTTAAATAAGATGCATGCCAAATTAACTCTATTACTCCAGTTTGATTTTGCATAAAATACTTATATATCACTGAGGAACTGTAAAATGGATGGAATAATTGAGCTTACCTCAATAAAATGATTTAACATATAAAATATACCTGTTCTGAATACCTGCATTAAGCTGTAAGCCAAATATTAAATTAGTTAATAAGATCTGTTGCAGTAACAAAACTTAAAACTAATAGACACCAAAATATGATGGAAGACTAATAATAACTTGCGATTTCAATACAAAGGTTATTCACATATAAAAATATTTTGATTTTCACACAAATTACACTAAAAAAAATAACTGCAATTAAAACTGAAAATTATCCAATCACATTACCATCTTTTGTGACACGATTAAATATAATCGTATTATGCCTGAAAAACAATGATAAACATCAGTTTCCCAAATATATTATTGAGACCTTATAAAAATATACACCGATCTCTTGTTCAGAAATCTGTACTTAATGCAATGTATACAAGTACTGTATATACATATATTAATTCTGGTTTAAATGTTAATATACATTAATAAAATATTTGCTCCACTATTTGTAAAAGATATTGTGAATGATATAAACTTTGCATGAGGTTTATTTTGGCTTTCCTAAGTAGAGTACTGTATATGCAGTCGATATGAGCTTATAGTTCCCTACAACGAGCGACATCGGTCAATGATCTTTAACATTATACGGCTGGATCTACAGAGACATTAGAGTCATACCCTGTGGAAGGAATCCGAGGCACTTTTCTTCGTATTGTACACATGACCAAAACGGTGTGGCAGGAATGACACATGTACTGAGCTTGCTATGGAGGGACTCTGATAAGATACATGTACTAAAAGTGTCTCTGCAAATAAAACTCAAGCACTCTAAAAAAAATAGCATATAATAATTAACAGTGATTAGCTATTTTTAAAACCTAGTTTCATTCAAACTTCACTGTTAACATTTAAAACCATACCCTTGAAACTCCCCTCTATTAGAATTGTTTCACTGCTAACATTAAAAAAATCTTAATTAAAACCTAATCCTTGTGCCATAAAATTTAAAAATGTCTAGGTGATATTACAAAATATTCACCAATAAATACAGTATAAAACTTCATAAAATATAAATAATGATAAAAAAGAGCTTTAACAAAGATGATAAAGAGATCTCACTGCCCTCTCTGCTTCTTCCCCACCTAACCCATAAACTTGTGCACCCTCATTGCCTTACAGCTCGTCATGCTTAGGCCCAGAGAACTCCTCATGAGATATATAACCATCTCGGTCCTTGTCTTCATGGTGAAAAATCTCCTCAGTGATCTTGTGAGGGTCCTGCCCGTTCTCTAACTCCTCAGCTGGCAGTTGTGTCTTGATGTACTGCAACACCTGTGGAAGGTCATTTTTTTATCAGTTTATCAGTTTATTTTGTACCTACAAAATATAAAATTAAAGTACTGTATAGTCCTGATTTTCTTGCTTTCATTACTTTATTTTACTTGGAGGCTTTGATTATGTGTTGAGAGTTACGCTACCAGATGCAAAAATGATGTACTGTAATGATAGTGGAGAGAGAAGGAAAGCCAGTATCTGTACATGACGAGGAAATTGCAATTATTAACTATTCCAGGAACTTCCTTAAACTGGTGTAACACTGAACAAGACAGGAAAATGTAAATAGGATATGGAAAATAAGTATCTTGAGGAAGGAAAGTAGATGGTATGAATAAAGCCCTGACAGAAACAATAACAGATTTAAGTAGAATGGCTCTATGAGCATTGCATGAGAGGGACAGCAGTGGAAATGACTGAGCTGAGAATTTGTATGGAGTTCATAAAAAATACAGGATGGCAGTAAAATTTATGGAAGTTGAAGTGTGAAAGAATTATTCCCCAAAGAATGGGAGAAAGTGTTGAGACAGTTTGGGGATATGGATGACAGAAGGTGTTGGAAAACTTGAAAAGATACACGTAAGTGTACACCTCGGTCTCATATAGAACATCCATTCTATGTGATACACGTAACCTATGGGAAAAATGACAATTGGTCGATCAATCACCAAAATTGTACCTGAAATTAACATAAAAGACTTTTTAAGGTTTTTCTTGCCTTAATCCTACAGGAATGTATATTACAATTACAGTAGTATTAATCATATTAAATGCATATTACAATTTGTGTTAAAGTTTTCGCAGGTGACTCATGTGACATAATACAAGTCCGCGGCATCCGTGGTGGTGGAGGGGGAAGGGGGGAGATAAGAGATAGCGTGTGATCATTGTTTATTTACTTTATTAACGTTGGTGTTTCCTTCTCCTTTCTCTTTCCGAGAAATAACTTCCTTCTTTATATGGAAGGATATGGCCTTCCGTTTTGTAAATACACGACCTGGCATAACTGAGTGTTGAAGCTGGTGGTTAACTTGTAATTACTAAAAACGATCGAGTACACACAATGCAAACTAGGGCTATATTCCCTTGACCTTGGGCTAGGGTGAATGGAGACTGAGGGTTGGTGGGGAAGGAACGCGGGAGAAGTTGTGGAAGCACACCATGGAGGTAGAATAGGAGGAGACGGCTCGCGCGTTCATTTGGGTTTCAATGGAGTGAAGCCAGTCAGGTCCGGGCAGCCAACGCCTGGTATGGGCAAGAAAGGCTGACATCTCATAGTACCCATAAGGTTTACTCAGATTCCTCATGATGTTTGTTCATTTTTAATTACGGTATGACATGTATTTCGTATTCTTTAATAACATACAATTCACACATTTTTCAATAACATAAATAGAAAATTATTAATTACTAACCTTTTACTCTATACATTACTGGCCACTTAAATGTATAAGTTTTGTATATATCTGTCGACTCTTTACTTTCACTTTGGATGCCAATTTCTTAGTACAGTAATTTGTATGGCCTTATATGCATATTTCACCTACAAATATGCTTCAGCAACTGCCTTAATTAACTAATGCAAGTGATTTTCATTCGTACAGGTGGCCAGCTAAAGTAGGAAATATGCATTTGTGAGCATAATATATTAACACTGATATTATTCTTTTGCTACAATCTACCCTCTCCAAAGTGGTGATGGACCCTCTTTCCCTAAACAGTTTTTCTGATGTAATACATATATCAATTACATCATCAGATTGATACATCAAGTTTCCTCTGTCTTTAAGTTTTACCAAGGAAAGAATATGTTTATCAGTCTTGTCTGAGTAGAGCAATAATATATGGTTCACAGTACTGTACAAGGACTTCATTAATTTATATACAGTACAACAAATCCTGCTATATATACAACTACCGTACTGTATCTTATTTGTACACTTAGAGAGGTGAGACTGACTTGGAATATGTATTCCATGTACGTAGTACATGTATTCCTCTGGCTCTTCATGAACAGAATCAAATAATATCCTACTTTTCAGAACAGAGTCATTGATTACCTGAAGAGAAACATTATTTTTAATATTTCTAATACACTTGCTTGACACACTTAAAATTGGAACATAATCTAATGGTATGCATTTCCTTCGAACAATAGGCATGGCCAAGTAACCGATCATCCTAACTAGGGAGACAAAATTAATAATGCATGTAATTTGCCAATAACTGTTACTCTGGGAAGGAAGCTAACTCTTATACTGTAAATGTCATGAAGTCAGAAAAAGATAAATAACTGAATTATTGTTGTACAGTATATTCAAAACCATGAAATTTTCAACCTTAGTGATGGGTCTCACAAACTTAATCCCTTAATGAACTTCCTAACTGATAAATGGGTCCCTCCTTAAGTAACACACAAACACGGCCGTTTATTAATTTGTTTTGTGACCCTCCCTCACACGTGAACATTTTTACCACACCCAAATGTACACACACATACACAAGCATGCGCACGCACACACACGCATAGACATACACATGACATACTATGATAACTGCTTAAAAAGGAACTGCTTTACTGTATAATATGTTATTTCTTCACTCTGTCCTGACCACTAAAGATGGTGGTAGTGTTCACCCAAACTGTTTAGTGACAATGTATTTCATTGTCTGCAGAGTGTAGGAATTATTCACCTTTTGGGTGACATAGGTCAGGGATAGATTAATAATTAAGGAGCGGTTGGCGAGTTTCTTGCCCACACCTATATGGCGAACCTGACTTCACTTTTCTGGCCGCGCGCCGTCTTCTTCTATTCTACCTCCAGGAAGCACACTCACCCACACTTCACAGACGCCAGTTATATCATTTCCTGACATGTTCATTATGATTTCGCTCGTTTTGTATAAGAACTCCTCGGATTTGCTTCACTTATTTTCGCCACCCGTTCTATATGGATGCAATCATTTTGTAAAATAATTTTAAACTAATATTTTGGTCGCTCGTTCTATACGAGAATTGTTCTATGTGAACACGTTCTATTTGAGACCGAGGTGTATATGAGAAGACAAGGGAGGCCTCTGATATGGTATAATATGTGGGGTGTTTGAATAAGAAATGGAGGAATGGAATTGGATGTAGTAAAAGAAATTTTGCAAGATGTACTGTAAATGAGTGATACGGTTTTCCAAAAATTGAGATCTGTCGGTGTAAGCTAAGTAATTTTACCTTGATGGTTTCTGGAATAGTATTTTCAATATGACTAAATAATGGGACTTCCTTGCATATGTGGTATCTGGGAAGGGAGGCTCTAACTGTGTTTATAAGAGGTCTAGCAGTGATTAACTTCTAACATAATGTGTTCAGAAAATGTAATCATTAAATCAGTGCACAAATTTATTAAAACTTATTGTAGATACCAGTTATTAGAGAACAATTTCAATTTATACTATACTGTACAGTACTTTACAGTAATACAAAGTACAGTATAACTATTATGCAGGATTACCAAGTACAGTACTGTATGGAGATGTACATTTATTTTTAAGGAAAACTTTATAAGCTTATCAATTTGTCATAACAACACGTCTTCACAATCTACAGTATATCTTACTGCACTTTGAATTCAAAAGGAGCACACACAATGCCATGTCATGACATCATATTTTCCTACTCATGGAAAATATTGTAATACTGTACAGTATTTACAGTGCAGTCTTGTACTGTACAGTAACATTTCCATTAGTATACTGCTATGTATACTGCTATGTATACTGCTATGTATGTATATGTCTAGTTGCAGCTGGCATCAATGTGAACCCTAATAAGGTGTAAACACATCAGCTTCACACTAATCAACCCCATAGAGAGGTATTACCTGCTAGGATGAGTATAGCTTATAGGGTTTTGGCACTCTTTCAGACCTAAGCCAGTCTGTTTCTTCTCTTCAACCGTTCATCCATTTCATCTCTTTACCTTGGTGTTTGATGTCTCTTTCTCTTTGTCACCTTCTCCCTTTAGGATCTTTCTGGCCTAGTACTGTAGTCTCTGTTTCTACATTACATGATCATCCCGACCATCAATACTCCCGTCTATAGAAAGGTAAGAGGCCGAATTGTCTGTCACCTATTTTCAACATGTTAGTATAGTACCATAGCATGAAGGTGGTCATCTCCTGTAAAGACTGCTATAGTTACTATGGAAGATATACCTGTATGAATATTCCTTACCTCTTCTTTGGACAAATGCTCATCAGAATCTTCATCAATCTGCTTGAAGACATTGACTACTGGAGGTGCATCAGCAATAGAGATAAGTTCCACTTCAAACACCAGAGTTGCACCTGCAAATATAATAATGTTTATAAATTCTCTGCAATACAAAGATAAAATGAAATTGTATTGACCTTATCTGCCCATACAATTATAACATGTAACCCTACTGAGGTTATGTGTTGAAATTATCTACAATTGGTAGTCCTACATAACAAAGATGATAATGTAAAGTAGATAAAGAAGACTGTTCTAGGCCTTATAATTATAAAGACTTTGCAGTCACAATGGAGGAGACAAAGAAGAGGGACAGCTAGCAATCTAGCGTAAAGGAAATTGAAGGCATGTAAGGACAGTTGGAAAGTGGAAGGGGACAAGCTCAGGAATGAAGGTACTGTAAGCACAAACCCTTAGAAAATGACTGGACTACGGATGATAAAACTCATTCTTTACAACCAGAAATATTTTTGCTAGGTGAATTGGGACAGTTAATATTAATACTTTGTGTTCTGAAAATAACAACTACAGCATGGCTGTGTGTGTTAATGTTATCGGTAAATTTACAGAAAACCTGGGTTCACTATATTTTATATATTATTATAGTATCATTACTCACTATTTTGGACTATTCTAAGACACTTTTCATCTATAGTGTTTCTCTCGGAAATGCCTCGTTTTCGAACTATCAGTTCACGTGCATGAATTCCATACAACACGTACTAAGGTAAAGGTAACATTCTGTATGTTTGCCGTTACAATACCAATACCTTTTCTATCCACCACGGATTGAGTCAGATAAATAAGTAAAATATGTTAAGTACAGCAGTTGTATGTACGACCAAGGAATTAATTACATTTTGCTCACTATAGCTATCTCTCTCTCTTTCATTAATATACAAGGATATTGTTATTGTGCTCATCATACGGTGCATGTCCAGGCTCGATGCCAAATATTTTACACAGTACTAAAGTGCACCCAAACAAAGGTGACACCTTGCTGCGTCACTCAATGAACCTAACGGACTAAATGGCTTTAATTCTTTCTTTCCCTTGTCCAGCTTGCCCAGCTTGCCACTGTTCAAGTTCAACTGTGACTCTATGACTGTTGCCAATGCCAAACATTCCACAGTCATCATGATAAAACTTCTTTTGTTCACACGTAATATTTAAATTATCATATTGCACAAAAAAAATCATACAAACAAGGAATAACAACAAATCTAAGCAAACATCCTTAAATAGGTTTCACATTAATAAGACCATTATTTTCCTTCTTCTGAATCTATTGGCTCGCAATACTCCATTCACATTTTTTTTTTAGTTTACAATTATTCTTCAACAACGAGCAAGAGGATGGAAAATAATTATAGTTTGCCCGTAGAATGACTGAAAACGTGCTATAGTTCAATGAGAGAGAGAAAGAGAGAGTATAAAATGGTCTTCACGGTATGATTTTCATCCCTTCCCGTTACCTCCACACTCCCTCCCCTCTTCCTTGTTCACACTCCCAGCAGTTTCCCACCCTACTCGGCTGTCAACCCCACCCACCCCACGCATAACTGTTTCACTGTCAAGGAACTGAGAAATTGATAATCTATCCATATACTTATTGTTGTCTTCCCTTTTATCAGAATCGGTACTCTCTCTATTATATAGTTACATACATACTCCCGTAATTACTAATTTAATGATTAGCGAGACCCGAAAACTTTTGTGGCTCTGACTTAATTGTTCTCCAAACTTTCATGTGCAAACAAAGCAGTAATAAAAAGGGTTGATTTGAGGGTTAAATAAAATCAATTTGTGGTGTAAGCTGTGAAAAATGGCTCCCTCCTGAAGTGGACTACGAATATATGACTGCGAGTTATTATACTTATGTTAAAAGATTAAAATGGTAAGTAGCAGAATATGGGTAGGCATATAATTTTTGTTCCCGGGTAAAGAGTAGCTACACTCAGTGAGAGAGTATACGTAACATTTTCTAATGTTCATCAGTACCGGCACAATGATGATGATGTTGAATTAATTAAGGGAGTAATACACGTTGGTTACATTGGAGTGCCTTGATTCCTCCAAAGTATGTCAGGAAAACAGGACCAGATGAACAATAATAATGGTGTTCTGTTGTTTGGAATAGTTTGGAGGAATCACGTGCTCCAGATTTACCAACACTGTACATACTTCCCCTTAAAAACTGTGTCAGGCGAACATAAAACTCGTTCACCACCTTTCTTTGTTTCCGTGCTGTGAGTCAGTCTGTAACACCAGCGGCTTTCACCACTATAGGTTACACAGCGTTTTCCCTAACTTTCCCTCAGGCAGACCCAACACAGCCTTCCATTCAAGTCTGTGATGGTATACTTTCAAACGCAGGAACAACATTACAAATATGTTAACAATACATGCAAACAAAAATTCAGTTTCAGTCAGCAGTGATATATTGTACTTTCAAACGCAGAAATAACATTACAAATCTTTATACAACAATACATGCATATTTTTTTTAGTTTAAGTCAGCAATGGTATACTCACACACACACACACACACACACACACACGCACACACACACACACACACACAAAATTACGAGGCCTTGTACGAATCTTTAATCCTAATATCTGTGATCACGTAGAGATGAACGAGTCGAGAAATTAAAAATATTATTATTATTATTATTACAAGAGGGATTGAGGTCACCAAAATATTTCTTACATACATACCTTACTACTAATTATTATTATTATTATTATTATTATTATTATTACCGGGTGGAATGTCACCAAACTTCATTTTACATACAAACTCATTATTATTATTATTTTTATTATTATTATTATTATTATTATTATTATTATTATTATTATCATTACCGGGTGGAATGACATCACCAAAATTCTTTTTACATACAAACTCATTATTATTATTATTATTATTATTATTATTATTATTATTATTATTATTATTATTATTATTATTATCATTATTATTATTATCATTACCGGGTGGAATGACATCACCAAAATTCTTTTTACATACAAACTCATTATTATTATTATTATTATTATTATTATGTACTTACCTGGAGGAATGACGTCACCAGCACCACGATCCCCATAGGCCAGTTCAGGTGGGATGGTGAGTCTGTTCTTGTCACCAGGGCACAGGTCAACTAACGCCTGGTCCCATCCCTTAATCACCTGACCTACACCCAACTGGAAGGTGAAGGGATCGCCACGGTCCAAGCTGTATAACACAACAAAAACGATAGGAAGAATAGTATTAATTTAAAAGGGAGTATAATTCACTTTGGTTACATTGGAGTGCTATGATTCCTCCAAAATATGCCAGGAAACAGGACCAAATGAACTAAAATAATACAGTAATAGACTAATAGTGTTCTGTTGCTTGGAATAGTTTGGAGGAATCGTGCAGTTGCTCCAGATTTACCAACGCTGCACTTTTTTGTTCATTAGAGCATCTTGATTCCTCCAAAATATGCCAGGAGAAAGGACCAAATGAACAAAAATAATAGTATTCTGTTGCTTGAAATAATAGTTTGGAGGAATAGGTTGCTCCAGATTTACCAACACTGTACTTCCCCATTATTAATATATTTGTCTTTGTAGTATAAGTGTGTGTGCGTTGTTGGGAGTCTGGGGGACAGTCCACGTATGTGTGTGTGTGTGTGTCAGGGGGATGTCCCATTCTCACCTATACAGTACACATGATGGGTACGAACAGAGAGTATAAATAATAATTGCACATGTGGACCTTTTGGGGGATATAGTATACTTTTGGTACATTGGAGTGTCTTGATTCCTCCAAAAGTATATAGCTGATACATACACAGGTGGAAATGAAGCCATGCAACTTATCCTGCCGACTGGACAGTATATTATCCTATCGATCACCCCTATTACATTTTTTTTTTTTTACTATATTAAAAGAAGATGAGAACATTGTAAAGGCTTAGAGCTCACTAATCGTCCCTACCTATATATAAAACAATAGGGTTAGTCCAAAATAATGTCCAGTTTCGTTCGAGATGACTATATATATAATTAAAAAATAGACACATTGCATTTGAAGGAGTAAAAGTGGAATCCTGAATTACGAGCCTGCCAGAGAGAGAGAGAGAGAGAGAGAGAGCGAGCCACGTTGTTCTTCTTGGCAGCAACAAGTCGTGAGAGATTGCAAGTCATGGATGGACAAACGAGGTGGGAGGATTATCACCATCGAGGGGTTTAAAGTTGGTTGGGGTGTATACAGTCCTATACAATAGTTCGACAACACTCCCATATAGCCATCCAGTCAGTAACTAATTCAAAACATTATGTTGTGGTCGTATTCCCAGTAAAAAAAAAAACTAAAAAAAAAAAAAAACTTAATTCCTAGTCGGGTGCTGTGAACTTTTTATTGTAAGTATATTTTAGTTTGCAGTTACTTAAGGCCTATATAAAAAAAATTAGAGAGCCAGTGCATATTGACCTTCCATCTCACAAGAATAAATATGAATGAATAAAATAAAAATGGAGGTAAACAATTTGCACCACCTGTTAGAATGGTCAAGAGCTTTTTTTTTTATTAAGGAAGAGGTACAATGCTGGTATATCTGGAGCAACTGATTACTCCAAACTATTCCAAGCAATAGGACACCATTATTAATGTTTATCTGATCCTGTTACATGTCGTACTTTGGAGGAATCAAGGCACTCCAATGTAACACCCCAAAAGTATACCATTCCCTTTCATATAATGTCCCTAAAGGTCTCTCTCTCTCTCTCTCTCTCTCTCTCTCTCTCTCTCTCTAGGGGGTGTCATTGGCTTCCCTATAACACACCCTAAACCGGTTTGGCGTTAAATGGTGTCTTTAGTCAACAAGGAGGCAGGTGGGTTGGTATAGTGAGGATCAAATGACAAAGTAGAAGGTGTAATGTCCTCCCCTTCTTCCATAATGACCATATTGTTGTTGTTGTTGTTGAAGTTCCTCCTCAAGTTGTCTGTTTGTTTGTATTGTTTTGGACTGTATGGGTCTACCCCTTATAGTTTACACAATATTAAACTAAACCAACTCTATTGTGAAATATATATATATAGGAAATATTTGTCTATCTCTTTTTCGAGGGCCATTATCAGTCCTCTTATTGTAATTCTTCGCCGACAATATATTATAAAAAATATACTGAACCATCTCTATCGTGATAATAAATTATATATATTATATGCTGAGTAATCCCTGTAGAAATAATATATAAACAATTGTATATAAATCAACAAAGTTTCCATATTTCTTCCTCCCGTCTGTTCTAAACACGGCACACGAGGCAAGCGTCCAAAGTCTGTCACATGATGAAGGTATATTCTGGGGAGACGACTGCATGGCTTACCTACACTATACTGTACTGTACCTTCCCCCTATACATACACTATACATACCTTCCCCCTATACATAAACTATACTGTACCTTCCCCCTATACATACACTATACTGTACCTTCCCCCTATACATACACTATACATACCTTCCCCCTATACATACACTCAAAACGTCGACTTAAGGGGAGATTCTTTTGTTGTTGAATTGGAAAGTCTGTGATTCCTCCAAACTGTATAATATTATATGCCACGAAACAGATCCCCCTTTATTATATGTACTGTACCATTGATTGAGTCCATGTTCTGGTATATAGTTAGGAAGAATCAGTATATATCCTTCCAATTTACCAACAAGAGAATCTCCCTTTAAATTATGTGTATAATTATTATTATGTCTTAATCCCTCGGTGTAAAAAAATGGGACTGCTTGAAAGGGCTGATGTCTTTCCAGAGGCATGATTTATATTCTTCACACACACACACACACACACAAATACTTATATACTTATTGGCATCACTTTTTGCATCTGTGAATAATCTGAGGTGAAATAATTAAAAATATTGAATAATACCTGTATATGAATATCGAATGGTGCAAAGTTGCTATGTTGTTATATTCGAATCTCAGTTGGATGGATGGCAATATATTCAGGATGATTCAGATATTACCCAAGCAGTCAATCGAAAATATTTTAGTCTAGCAGATGTATATGAATAATTTTTTATACATAATACCAATGCCTATCTTCTGGTAAATATTCATCCATTCATATTATTTCCTTCCTGCTTGCTGTCTCACCTCTCTATCACCTTTTTCTGGCGCTATATGACATTGTTGTTGCGAAGCCTAATATCAATCAATCAATTTTAGTCTAGCAAAGCAGCAAGTCTACCATATGCTCATTAGAGAAGATTCTTTTGTTGATAAATATGATAATTGAGGGTAGTATACTTTTGGTACATTGTAGCGCCTTGATTCCTCCATAGTATGCCAGAAAACAGAACGAGAGGAACACAAATAATGGTGGCCTGTTGCTTGGAACAGTTTGGAGGAATAATTTGATTGCTCCGGATTTACCAACATATGTCATGAAACAGATCCCCTATTAATACCATTGAGAGCTTCTATTCTCTGGCATATTTAGGTGTATTCAGTAGCCCTCCAAATCACTAACAAAATATAGATCTCCCCTGAAAGGTGCAGTCTATTTTATTGCTAAACTTAGAATATAAATATGGATGGATATTCCTGTGTAGGGGACTTGTTCTGTTCATGACTGTAGTGGTGTGCCCATGGTGGTGAATTTGATATGTCACTTGGCAGTTCTGACAGTCAAAATAAGTAACAAAAGCATGGTTAAAAATAAAGATATCTAAAAATAGTTAAATGTCAGTACATTAAAAGGTCAAGAGCCTTTAGATTATAGGTACACCATTGGTTTACTACATAGTTATATCTCCTTCAAAAGTAATTTCAGGCATTTTATTATTCATATTATAGTATATATATATATATATATATATATATATATATATATATATATATATATATATATATATATATATATATATATATATATATATATATATATATATATTACTTCCCAACAATGTATATATCCCAACTTTTCAGGTACTTACATGCTTGAATTTAACTGGGAGGCTCTGGTTAATTACAGCAGGTTTCAATTGTAATTTTAAATTGTACTCTACATCCCAAAATGTCAAAATGAGATTTGACCTTCGCCTGTACTTATGATTTTTCAATGTGTGAATTAAATACTAAGATTTTAAGATGTTAAGTGCCCTTTACGACTACATAGCCTAAGCCCACGTCAGGACCAAGAGTCAGACCGGCACATTCACCCCTGGCAGGTGAGACTCAGACATGTACAAAAAGGTGTCATCATTTGAGTTAATGTATTTTGGTATACTTCTACTAAAACTTAGTTAATTTTATATTATACTATAAAATATTAGATACCAATAAGGTTATAATGTGCATCGTATAGGAATGGAACATACTCTCTTTGCTGACACACACACACACCTGCTGCAGTCCCGTTATTTACCTCAGGCCTCTTCTATCTCACCTCGCCCACACCCCCTCCCAAGCAATCCCCTCTGTCTTCACCATCAGAATGAATAAAGTAATTCACTACTCCATTTGGCAGACATACAAGTTCACGTACAATGCATACAGCAACGAATCAGTATCTGAAATATGGGATTATGCCGGTTATTATCTATCAATAAAGACGTGTGTTACCTGGAGTCGAATTTCTTTCCATCCTCTGCCAGTGTGCCTGTGTAGTGCATGGTCAGCATATCACCACTCTTGGACTTTCTGTCACATGATTCCACTTTATGTAAACTCTCCACTTCCAGCTCTCCTGCATATGCTACTGCGGCCACAAACGCCAAGGCAACGAGTAATCTCATCGTGTTCATTTTTGAGTAGACAGTTCACCTTCCCCGCCGGCGGTAACTCTGGGTCTGATACAGCTGGCTTCAGGAACGAGTGTTGGCAGCACTCCGGCCGCTTCTCAAATGTACACTTGTATCTTAAGCAAGATGTCTTCACTCATGTATCTTACTTAGTCACTGTAAATTATTTTCCACTCTAGTAAAGTGTAAAGGATATAATCACAATATAAAATCGTAAAATAATGTAAATTGGTAATAATATTGCACATTACGAATACTGGAAAGATATCTAAAGTAGAGTGGAAGAAGTCTGCATTGTTATGTATATGCCTTCGATAAGGTAGGTGATGCCGCGGTACACGTGGAAGGCGGGGAGAGACGCAAACATTAAATACACGTAGACAAATAACTTTCAGTCTTACAATATGTATCCCATTAACTGGATTTATCCTTCATCATGGCTTGTTTAAAGATGACAAAAACACTCATCACAATGTATTTTATATCCCCCTTGAACAGAAATGTAGTAGGCCTACGTATATATTGTAGTAGGATACGACTGCATGTATATAGGCACTGTAAAGTATTGGACAAATAATATATAAAGTATATTGTGCTTCAAATATTACTCATAATTTATCTCTAGTATATACTACGAATATATAAAAGTGTACCATTCCTGGATGTTGCAGAATGAAGTAAACATGAGTCATTCAAGGAATTATGGCCAGTGCATGGACTTATCAAGTGTTTGCCTTGACAAATCCCAAAATGGGTCAATCCAGGGATACCACCATCAAGATCAGAGATTCCCGCATATATGCATATACTCGTTCCCACTGAGCTACCAAATTTCTCTTCCAAATGCTGAAGTGTATAGGGACCCCTAGGGATCCAGTTAGTTGGTATTACAGTAAATAGTTAAATACAATACTTTCTCACAGCTGCTGACCAGAATATAAATATAAGCTGCAGCAATTTTCCTAGCATTCAGAATATAGACCACACATCCAGTATTATGTATACAACTTGAGTAGGGTAAAGAAGAACCTTTGAACACAAATATACCAAGAGACTGAATTAGAGAAAAATTGTTAAGTGTACGTTTCACCAGACATAGAAAACGAAATTACTTTCGGTAGCGATTAAAGGAAACGTAGAAGATCAAGGGAAATAATCGTAAACATCAATAAAATCTCATGACTTCAATTTTCCTTACTAATTAAATTAATATCAACTATGCTTATACCTTATTTCTAGTTACTTCAGTTTAGTAGCTACTGGTTGAGAACGACAATATACTTCTATCTTGGAAATAAAAAGGCCCACAATAGCTAATATAATTATTTTATAACCATATAGCTGTTTTCAAAGTCACCGCTGGGAAATGTTATTCTTCTCTTAGCTTTATTAATGGAGAAAATATACAGTAATAGAACTGGAGAGAATAAAATAGAACTGGAGAGAAAATAGAACAGGAGAGAATATAAAACTGGAGATAATTATATTTGAGAACCGTCCTCAGATCGAGACTGTGCCATCTTGACCATCAGCCGCCGACAGTGTAAACAAAGTCAAAATTTGAAGTGCAAACCCTATAGTAGTGTTTATTGTTGGTGTTTACTGACTTAGTGTAGAACAGGCATTTGTTGCTAAAGGTTAGTGAACGGGAACGTCATTATTTCCATGGCAATGTCCTTTTAGTTTTAACCAACGTTCACAAATGAGTGTTTGAGAGAAACCGCTTGCATCACGTGTGGTTTGTTTAGGTGTGTAGTGAAGCTTTGGTGAGGTGTTTGCAGTGTCAGGAATCAACATTACACGTAGTATAATATTATATAAATAGGAAAAAAGTTATAATTAAGAGGAGTCACAGAAAAGGAATTACCAGTAGCTTATCAATTTCCGTCATAATTTGTTTGGTGATTAGTTTTGCTTTATGAAGTTGCATTTTCCTAGTGTGACAGTGCATTTTGACCATGTTTGATGTTTCATTTTCCCCCAGTGTTGCCCACCATTTTTGTGATGGTGCAGTCAGCCTTGTAAGTTGTATCCCCTATGATACAGAGGCGGAGTGAGGGTTGGGGACCTTGCTCTCCAATAATGATCCCACCAAAGTCTCATAGATGGACCCCTTGCCTGTCAGGGGTCCAACAAGAGCCTCCACACCCCTTGAAAAAAAGGGAATTGGTGTATTGATGATGATGTTTGCCCTGGTCAGACTAATTCAAAAACATATAAATACTACTGGTATTTACTGTAATATGTTATTTACTTGTTTTACCCCTCAATTCAGTCTTTGGGGGGTTGAAAAACAAACATGATCAAAATGAATTGGCACACTTATAGTTCATCATATTAGAATAGAGAATGATTGATTAAAAAAAAATTGGGATTTTCAATCAATCAATCTATCTTACAAATTGCAACCTTTCCAAACTTTCAAAAAATCACAAAACGATCTCAAAATGTGGCACTCCCCATACATACATCTAAACTACCGGGCATTTGATGTGTAGTACTTCTTCACTACTTGACATTTTCACTACCTGGTGTGACATCTGATTGGGGAGGGGGGGCGAGCGTAGCGAGCAGCGCCGCAGGCAAAAGAACCCACGGCGCAACCGTGGTGGGCAAAGCCCAGTGCTTGTGTATCTTAAAAAATGCAACCATCCCTAACTTACAAAAAATTCCAAAAAATCTCATGGTTGATTCCATGATAAAATGTGGCATCTTCACTACTCTGGATAGGTATTATCATCTTCACTACCCGGTGTGACATGATTAGTGTTAACATCTTCACTATTAAGTGGAAGAGACATTGCCCTTTATATTTAGCAGAGATAAGTATTAACATCTTCACTACCTGGTGTGACATCTGATTGGGGGGTGGTGGAGGGGCGAGCGAAGCGAGCTGTGAGTGGGGGGGGGGGGCGAGCGCAGCGAGCAGCACCGCAAGCAAAAGCACCCACGGCGCAGCCGTGGTGGGCGAAGCCCAGTGCTTGTTAATTTAAATTTCTGTGGCTCTTCTTAAACTTTACAGTCCATATAGGATATAATGTGGTTGGGAACTTGCGATGGCCTGAACTATTTCTTCACAGACCTTTATACAGTCATAAACCATAACAAGTAGGCTATCCAAGATTATCATTAGTTGGAGTTTTGAAACTTCTGACATACAGTACCGTAGTATAGGCTTAACCAGTGAACTTGTAACGTGTATTTACGATGTAGTGAAGATGTTATCTTCGCTTGGGGTTAATGACAAACAAGTTTGTCTATTTATTTCTTCAGGTTATATATTGCATATAAAGTTTGTAGCTAATCTGGAATATGATCCTGGTCAACATGGAATATGCTCAATCATATACAGTACATAGAGGTTGCCTGCTACAAACCAACTGCAATGCATATCAAGACTCATTATTGATAGAGCTCGTTTGATATTCCATTAAGCTATTCAATGCAAACCTGAATACTGTACTTACTATAGCTCTTGACCATACCTAATCTATAAAGGAACAGAGCAGCTTTCCAGGCGTTGAGAGGCTCACGACACTAAATGTAGAAGTCAGTTACTATACGTTTCAGCGCCGGACAGACGCTGTTTTTCGTAAATATCTCCTAAGTGAATCTTTGTATAAGTATAATATTTCAGCACACTACCTTTAACATCTGGGCGTAATTTATGGCTGACCTACCATATTCCTATATGTGTTATGTTAGGAGTTTACTGAGTGATATTAAGTCTAATCCAGTCATCATATCTAAGGCATTATAGAGAATCGGACGAGTGTGGGGTACTCGTGTAACACCTCCACCAACACCCAGAACACCCCCCACACCACTCCTTCCTTCCCTACCCCACACTTTCCTTCCAATGCGTCAATATGACTGGCCAGCTTTGTGTTATTTTTCACAAATAAATTCCTCGCATAACACATAGGAATATGGTATGTTAGCCATAAATTACGCCCGGGTGTTAAAGGTAGTGTGCTGAAATATTATACTAATACAAAGATTAATTTAGGAGATATTTAGGAAAAACAGTGTGTGTCCGGCGCTGAAACGTATAGTAGGTAAAGCAATTTAAAAGTTTAACAATACGTTATACAGTACTGTAATGTAGATTGTTGATCCCACTTGTATTTGGAGTTTAGGAAACTGAGCATTATTAACTCTGTACAGTATAGTGTATATAATCCATTTGAGGGGGCTGAGCTCAATTCATTTAATTCTAATAACACTACCAAATGTACTATTTTACAGTGAAAAGTTTAGCCATATCTATATACTATATAAAGTAGAGTTGTATGATTGTATGTATGTTCATATAATCAAGCACTACACGAAAACTAAGCGTTACACAGCAAAACTAAAAGCATCTCTTGAATGTGCAGGAAGGCACTTGGCATACTTCGGGCACATCTTTGTAAGCAAACAGCCTACACATATTCTCATACATGGAGGAAAATGACCAATAGAAATTTGGCACTAAGTCAGCTTTTGTGAGCCACTGCATTCAAGGCTGTATGAACTAAAGCTAAAAATAAAATTATGAGCTGTGTTAACATAGTCTCTAGTATATACCGGTACTGTACGTCTGGCTAATGAGAATCTTGAATTTTTTGGAGTGAAGGGAGGTACAGGAGGTCTACTTCTATAATTGTGGGTTGATGTCATTAGGAGATTCAGATACCATCATCTGTCCCTAAATTAAACTCTGTAGATTGTTATACTTGCTGTATTTAATGTAGCTCTATGTATAGTACTGTAATGTTAGTTTGTGCAGGTATTTATGTGGTGATATTTCATTCTAATGTACCGTATATATTGTACACAGGATTTGGTACCTTGTCTTTATGTTTTGTATGTAAATTTGACTATATTGCTGTGTATTAATCATTACAGAGAAAGATGAGCAATCGAAATTTGCAAGAATTGCTGCAGCAGGCTGAACAGTTGGCGAGCAATCTCAGTGGTGGAGGAGAGTTGCCTCGTGTTGACCGTTCCCTGCAGCAGATCCTCCACACGGGCCAACAGCTGTGGTCACGTGCTGCTACTCAGACCACCTCAAGCAATGATGCCCAAGCGTGAGTACCAATCATGCATGGATATTCGTAGAGGATATTTTTTTTCTAACATCAGTTTGTTTTAAGTGTTGTTGCATTTATTCAGCAGCCACATAATTGAATGGGTTCTGACAGTTACATCAGGATTGATTAAGGGAACAGTAGATTCTGTAATGTGTCAGAAGATTTGAAACTTTGATAATTCCCATAGCTAACAACAGGAACAATGGAAGATAGGCTATTATATAAACCTGAACCTTTACTGCCTTACCCATCTATGAGCTGTCTAATACCTCAGCCATAGATCGACTGTACTGATAGCAAAATAAATAAACACGGAGGGAGATGCAATGTGTTGATAGTATAGGGTACAGATCAGATCTCTCATATTTATACACTTGAAGGAAGAACTATTCTACTGCTTTCTGGGAGAGGATAAATGGGATATCAGTATGGAAGTTTTTACAGTACAGTACTCCATTTTTATCACACCTAAAGGGTTATGTAACTTGATAAGATTTTTACATAATCAATTTTTGTTAGTTTATATTTGTAGGAGTTTCTCTAATACTAGTAATGGATGTCTGTGACTGTTGTCTGCCTTTGACTACTTGGAGACTATCTTGGTGATTTGGCTGAAATGACACACCCATAGAACTTACTTTTCTGGGAAATATGATGAACAGTATTTATTTAAGACTTCCGAATTACCTTGTCATATCACGTATAGGGGCGAATTTTATACCGCACATGTGTCATTAGCCTACAATACAAGATCACAGTCCCATGAATTATTCCACTAGTGCAATTGTCATCTATATATCTAAATGAAGAGACTCTGTTTGTCTGTCGGGGTATACAAACTGTCATGTGACCACCTACAGCGCCAGGAATTCACACACGGAAAGTGGACGTACACGAGGGGACATTTTCGTCACAAAAAACACCCCACTAATTACTTAATTACACACGGGCTTATGGTTTAGTATGATATTATTTACCGGTAAAAAACAACAAAAACTAGACCCAAGTTGAGTGTCTTTATTATGTATTCTAACCACTTCTCTCTTTGTATTGACATTGCTTTACTTGTCTCAGTATTGCTCTTGTGATCAGTATTCTGTCATATTGTTCTCCACACACCTGTACGGTATATGAATGTATGTACTATAAATAATGATGGAGAGCAGAAAACGTTTGACCCTCAAAAGACGTCCAAGGTTGATACCACATAAACCTGTATTTTTTGCCTCATTGTTAGACACAGTTGCTGATAATTAGGATGAGGAGGCAGAATTAATCTCGTCTATTATGCATTGGCCTTCACCACTTCCTCATGAACGATAATGAAGAATACAGTCACACTTCCTCTTTTCTTCCCTTTGGACCCGAGCCAATCAGTACAGTACCACCTTTCCTGTCTTCCTTTGTCCTTCTTTATACTTCTTGCTTGCTGTCTGGCCTCGCTTGGTTTTCATTCTTTCTTTCCCTTTACATTTCTTATTCATTCCTTCCTTTCCTGTTTTCCTCTGTCCTTCCTTTCTTTCTTTATACTTGGTTTTCATTCTTTCTTTCCCTTTACATTCATTCCTCATTCCTTTCTTTCACTCTTAGGCTTACTCTAGTTACATATCACTCACACTCAATACAGTATGTTGTTGTTTCAGTATACCATAACAAATTACAAAACTACCGTGTTATTTTAAGTCACATTTGCTTTTATATTTGTCTAGTATACTGTATAATATCAAAGAGGAACATTTAGTGCTCATTAATTAAACAATGACAAATTACTTTTCTAGAAATAACTCGGACAACCACAAATGAATTTTCTCGTTAGACTGAAACCATTAAATGACCATAGATGGAGATATATTACCTTAGATAGGCCTACTGAACTAGGTGACCATTTGAACCTATGACACACGATTTTTTTTTTTTTTTTTTTTTAACTAGTTTTTGACAGGAATGAAATATGAAAGCATACCCGGTACATTTTCTTTTACGACGACCCAGGAAAAAAAAGGAAAAATAATAAAAATTACCTTAGATGGCCAAAACTTTACCTTTAATAGCCCCAAATTACGCTAATCTGGGGTAATTTCCTTACAAATGAGAGCATTGGATCCATCATGTTTAGGCTATATAGATTAGCATACTCTTATCAGCCACTTGGTACCCCTCCCCATTCCTTCCTAACCTCCTCTGCCCCCTTCCTCCCCCCACCCCCCACCTCCATGACTCAACCACAATGTTCTGTTTTGGCATCAACTGATTTCTCCAAACAACGCCAGGAAACAATATTTATTACAAATGTGGATACTTTGAAGAAATAAGTATACTCCTCGAATTCGACCGCAAGAGAATAAAACAGTGACCCATTACTGGATAACACATTCAGTGGTAAAAAACCTTGAAATGATAAAGAATTGGCTTCTATTTCGTGGTCTGCTGCACGTCGACACTCTCAAACTAAATGAAGCTGACAGCATCCATTAGTCAGTCTAAAAGAGCTCTCTAATTTATTGTAGGTTTATAATTGTGTTGCTGCTGTCTTTTGAATTCTGAAGACGGGTTTATCAAAGTATATGCTAGGAAACTGGACCAGAAGAACAAACATAATGGTGTTCTGTTGCCTGGCATAGTTTGGAGGATTCAGTTGCTCCAGATTTACCAACACAAAACTTGCCCCTTAACAACAACAACAACAACGCACACCCAACTAACTAACTAACTTTTTCGCCCTGTGACTGTACAATGAACGTGTCCTTGCCACATTACATCAGCCCAGCCAGTCAGCCACCCACCCACCCACCCAGTGTTTATCGTAATCTATATACACGGTGATAAAGTATATACCGTACCTACCTGTTCTCTCCAATCACCAAACACCACCTCTCTACCGTATGACCCGACGCTAGTTTATCTCGTTTGGCCCCCATTCCACACACACACATAAATAAAAAACAGCTTGTGGATTATTTTTCTGACGTCTTTCCTCCACTTTGTTGACGCCAAGAGGGTGTGTGTTCGTTTGTATGTACAGCAGCTGATTCGAGTGTTAATGAGGAATTTCTCTTGGGTGTAGGCTATTGTCAACTCCTCTCTCTCTCTCTCTCTCTCTCTCATGTGTGTGGGTGTGGATGTGCGTGTGTGTATACGAGAGTTCTTAAGTTGTCACCAGTCATTTAACTTATCAGACTATATGCATTATTCACCACATTATATAAACAACGACAACAACAGCAACAACGTACTCTATGACACACGCCAGATGGGATAATAAACTGGTTGTGGCAATATATACGTACACTAAAACAAGATAGATACGATCGTCATAGTGTACAAATCCTCCCTCCTCCCCCCGAACCCCCACCATATATTTTTTTGTACACATTGCCTCCTGGTAAAGTCATGGTATAATGTACTGCAACCTGGTGAATAAAAGCGAGCTATTTGAGTTAATTTTATGAACCCAAATTGCACACACCAACAGCTATAGTTTCGGATCATTTTTCGAAGCCATCTCATTGGAAGGTGTTGCAGTACATTAGACCATGACTTTACAACACAGTGACTCCATCCAGGCTGCTGACTTGTAGTAGGATAGTTGAGTTGGTGATGATAAAGAGTTGCCGATAACAGCCTATCATATCATACTACTATATCACGTTACAGCCTCGTGGACAATAATAATAGTAATAATAATAATAATAATAATAATAATGATAATAATAGTAATAATAATAATAATAACAATAATAATAGTAATGATAATAACAGTAATAATAGTAATAATAATAATAATAATGATAATAACAATAATAATAATAACAATAATAATAACAATAATAATAACAGGGAAGGGAAAAACTACGGTACCAGGCGATGGGTTGTTGTTGTTGTTGTTGTAGTTTGTGACGAGCCCTTGCAGAGTTATTATTTAATATTTATGGTGTAACAGCATGCATAGTTATTAAATATATTGAAGGTGTAACAATAGAGTTATTTAATATTTATGGTGTAGCCTAACAGTTATATATTATTATTATTACTTTATTTGTTTATGTATTTATTTATATATTTATTTATATACTTATTTATGTATTTATTTATATACTTATTTATTTAGGTACGTCGTGACGCCACAATTTTTTTTATTGTTTTCAGCTTGACATATTTTAAAATCTGTTTTACTTTTTGCCCCATAAGTTGTGGTCCCAGCTTCTTCTCAATCATTTGTTTTAGTCACGTTATTTTGTGGTTTAGTCACGTTATCTGGTTTTAGTCACGTTATGAATTGGTTGTTTTTTTTTTCGTTGCCCTGTAAGCCACCCGAGACTCTACCGGTCGTTAGAAATAATAAATAGTTCTTTATAGTTTGTTCCATTTTTTTTCGTATGTATTTCGTGTCCATCTGATACGGTAATAATAATAATAATAATAATAATAATAATAATAATAATAATCATAATCATATAATTACAGGGGGTCTTTTGAGTTCCATTCGTGTTGTCTCAAAGTTTCTATTACCTAAACTTTGTAATGATACTTTTCTGAGCGTGTATATATAGCTGTAGTACCGGTAGTAGTAGTAGTAATATTGGTAGTAGCAGTAGTAGTAGTAGTAGTACGGTAATAACAGTAGTGGTGGTAGTAGTAGTGGCAGTAGTAGTTGTAGTAGTATTTGTATTCGTAGTAGTAGTAGCAGTCTCATTTTTTTATAGCAGTACGGTAGTCGTATTAGTAGTCGTATTAGTAGTCGTAGTCGTAGTATAGGCTGTTGGGTGAGTCTCTTTAGGGCACCAGGAAACTGATACTGAAAATTGATAGCGTCGCCGAACAGCGTGTAGCAGCAGGAAAGATAACACCAGTACAGCACAGAAGGGTATAGAAAAGAGCATTATAGCCTACTTTATTAATAGGTCCTACTGTATTGTATTGTATATTATAGGGGTGGTCCGAAAGTCTTGTCACCCCTACAAATGGCTCGTCCAATTGAAAGTGTATGATTGTATGGTAGAGGGTGAAATAATTTGATTGTTTGATTGCACGCATGATATTTATATTTGTTAATTTTGGGGGGGCTACGGTAATTCACTTTTGTTACATTGGAGTGCCTTGATTCCTCCAAAGTATGCCATGCAGGAAACAGGACTAGATGAACATGTAAAATAATGGTGTTCTGTTTGCTTGGAATAGTTTGGAGGAATCATTTGCTCCAGATTTACCAACACTGTAATTAAGCATGAAAATAGGTCACTCCTCCTGAGTCATGGGAGAACGAGAAAGAACAGTAAAAAAAAGAGAGGGGACGATGAGAGAGTACAGAAAATAAGATAAAAAAACGAGAGAAGAAAAGAAGGGAAAACAAGAGAGAAGAAAAAAAGGGGAAACAAGTGAGAAGAAAAAAGGGGAAAACAAGTGAGAAGAAAAAAGGGGAAAACAAGATAGAAGAAAAGAAGGGAAATCAAGATAGAAGAAAAATGGGAAAACAAGATAGAAGAAAAATGGGAAAACAAGATAGAAGAAAAATGGGAAAACAAGATAGAAGAAAAATGGGAAAACAAGATAGAAGAAAAAAGGGGAAAACAAGATAAAAGAAAAAATGGGAAAACACAAGTAATGAGGCTTAATTACATGCTACGAGAGAGTGGTGTAGTCTTGTGGAGTTATACAAAGCCAGAAGGTGCTTGTGTAAACATAATACACTCTACACATATTTGCATAGGTCAAGGAAAAGGATTTCCTCTGACGTAAATGGATTAGATTACAAAACCAGCCATCAGTTATAGTCAGTCAGTCAGTTGGTTAGTTAGTTAGTTGATCAGTTACCGTAGTCAGTCAGTTATTCAGTCAGTTGGTTGGTTGGTTAGTTAGTTAGTTAATTAATCAGTTACCGTAGTCAGTCAGTCAGTTGGTTGGTTAGTTAGTTAATCGGTTACCGTAGTCAGTCAGTTGGTTGGTTAGTTAGTTAATCGGTTACCGTAGTCAGTCAGTTGGTTGGTTAGTTAGTTTGTTAATTAATTAATCAGTTACCGTAGTCATTCAGTTACTTAGGCTAATCTTCCTTGAATATAACTCGTAAAACTTAGTGAAAGGCCCTACACAGTAATGTCTATTTATGCCCATGCAGTGTGGTTAATTAATCCAGTCCTTTAACATACATTTTCATCAATTTTAACGACACGACTTTTGTCTTTGATAGTACAGTCGGGGGGCAAAAAAAAAAGCCCTGTTTTCTCATTCAGAGCTTGAAGGAGGATAGATAACATAATGTCTAATCATTGAACAAACACATTCATTCACCATATTGTATTATACATTATCCAGGGGGACGAAATTCTATGTATAATCTTTTCTATGTATACTGTTTTAGTTTACGAACCTGTCATGTTTATGTGTGTGTGTTGTACAGTGGATATGTGTGTGTGTGTGTGTGTGTGTGTTGTACAGTATAGATGTGTGTGTTGTACAGTATAGATGTGTGTGTGTTGTACAGTATAGATGTGTGTGTGTCTTGTATCGTAAATGTGTGTGTGTGTGTGTGTGTGTGTGTGTGTGTGATTCTCGCTTTACAAGTTATACCTCCTTGGGAATTATAATATTGACTGACTACATGTGCCTGAGTTTAAGTTGTTACGACACAAAAAATCTGGTGGAATCTGGAATGCGTAATTCAACAAAATTCTTCCACACAGTTAGTCAGTCATAATATAATAATAAAAACAACTTTGGTGCAGTAAACTATAGTAAAGAACAGGAGTTATCTGTATGTTTTCTTGGGGTTAATTTAGTCTTGTTTATATATGATTGCTGTTGCTTCATTAATTAAGTGTTTTGTTTTTGTTTTTACTGTATTTACATTTTCACGAGCTAATCCTAAGCAATTCTCGACCGTCTGTGTACTTGTGTGGAGGGTCATTATCGGGTGAGTGTATTTTTATGGTGCATGGATATTGTGTGAGAAGTGGATATAATATAATATGATTTAGCAAAGTGGGTGGATATTATCATGTTCTTGGTGGGGTTTCTTTCAGCTCGCATTTATTATATTTATTACCACTTGACTAGCTACTAATTCCACTAAACTATCCCAAGAAACATGCTTCACCTCATCGTTAAGGGGGTGCGGGAGTAGGGGACAGGCTTGGGGAGGTTTTGGAGGGTGCGGGAGTATGGGGACAGGCTTGGGGGGTTATATATTCCAGTACCCCCCAAACCCCCCTTACTCCAGCACCCCCCCCCCCCCCCCCCAAGCCTGTCCCCTACTCCCGCACCCCCTTGATAATTACCATCACAATTGTACATCTCCACTCCATACTTCCAACGCTTACTACTACTACTACTACTACTACTACTACTACTACTACTACTACTACTACTACTACTACTACTACTACTACTACTACTACTACTACTACTACTACTACTACTACACTATAAAGAATGGTGGTGGTGATCACATGTAATCAACCCTGTCTACAAAATAATGCCGGGTTGTTGTTGTTGTTGTTGTTGTTGTTGTTGTGTGTGTGTTGTCTTGTCCTGTGCATGTGGGAAGATTGCGGAAAACTCTTGTGCATGCTGAGGGAATTAATATACACAACCGGCCTATATAAATTATATTATATGAGATATCGTTCATTAGCTCTGACCTTACTGGGATTCTAGTGCTTGTACTTTTTTGTTTTGTTTTTTGTGCTGGATATGGTGTGTGTGTGTGTGTGTGTGTGTGTGTGTGTGTGTGTGTGTGTGTGTGTGGTGTAAGGAGGAGAGGAGCAGAGAAGGAGAGATAAAGAAGGAGGAAAAATTGTGTTGGGATGGAAATGAGATGTATCGGTGGTAGGACCTATCTCCTCCATCTTCCCACTACCACTACCACCACTACACCACCACCCACACCACTATCACTACCACTCCACCTCTTCCACCACCACTATCACTACCACTACACCTCTTCCACCACCACCACTATCACTACCAATACACCTCTTCCACCACCACTATCACTACCACTCCACCTCTTCCACCACCACCACTATCACTACCACTACACCTCTTCCACCACCATCACCATCACCACCACTATCACCATCACCACCTAGACTACAGTATAGTAATTTTTAGGTTATTATTAATTTCAAATGTAGTGCAGAAAATGAGAAATAAAATGAGTTCTTCAAATATTTTCACGAAACACACACACACACACACACACACCTACTGTATATGGAAGGAGCTTGTTTCGTGGCATAGTCAGGAGGAATCGGAAGCCTCCAATTCCCATACACGATCACAGGGTCCTTAAGGGAGAAGTACATACAATGTTGGTAAATCTGGAGCAACTACTGATTCCTCCAAACTATTCCAAGCAACAGAAAGAAACACCATTATATTTGTTCATCTGGTCGTGTTTCCTGGATGGCATACATACATTGGAGGAGGAATCTAGGCACTCACTCCAATGTAACAAAAAGTGAATTAACCCCTTAAATCAATTTTAAATGTGTATATTGTTAAAGAAAACTTACAAATTAATAATCATATGGCAAAGGTGGTCATTCTATTTTAGTACATTGGAGAGCCGTGATTCCTCCAAAGTATGCTAGGAAACGGGACCAGAATAGTAAAAATTATGGTGTTCTGTTGCTTAGAATAGTTTGGAGGATTCAGTTACTCCAGAATTACTAACACAAAACTTCCCCCTTAACCTATAAAAACGATTTAGGCTTACAGGAAGGAAACCAGATGACAGATTCTTTGTCCCCAATAAGCCTTTTTTTTTATAGACCTACTGTTTTTATCTATATCACACACATATATATATAGGCCTAACTAACGTGGCTGTCACATTTATAGGCTTATACTACGTCTGACACACTCCATCACCACCATACCACTTCACTATCACCATCACCACCAATCCACCATCACTTTCACCACTCCACCTCTTCAATCACCACCATCACCACCATAACATCATCACCACTGCTACACCTCTTCAACCATCACCATCACTATCACCATCACTGCTACACCTCTTCCACCACCACCTCTTCCACCATCACTATCACCACCACTCCACCACCATCATCACTATCACCACTCCACCTCTCCCACCACCGTCTTATAATATTATCTGCATGTGTGTATTTTACTGGGAGTGAAACGAGAATGTAGCAACAGGGATAAAGACCAGATTCTAATCGTTAAGGTAAATTGGAGAGCTACAGCTGATTCCTCCAAAACTATGCCAGGAAACAGACGACTATAATGTTGGTAATGGGGAATCTGTTTCTTGACATAGTTTGGAGGAATCAGAGACCTTGCAATTCACCAACATAAGAATAGGTATAGGTAAATCTGGAGCAATTGATTCCTCCAAAATATTCTAAGAGACAGATTTCCATAATTTTTGATCATCTAGTCCATTTCCTGGCATACTTTGGAGGAATCGATTCGCTCCAATGTACAGTACTTCCTGAACTTGTCTAGTACAAATCGGATTTACACGAATCCAAATAATCCAATATTGGCAGTGGAACTTCTTATTTTCACCTATTCATTTTCACATTTATTTTATATACAGTATATATATATATATATATATATATATATATATATATATATATATATATATATATATATATATATATATATATATATATATATATATATATATATATATATATATATATATATATATATATATATATATATATTATATACACTGGTATGTTTACACTATGTCAGAAAGTCATTGCTTCAGAGATGTGACGACCGGTTTTCACTAAAGGGAAAATACCTATCAAATATCTAACAAGGTTGTTTTTATGGGGACTGCACCATTTTTCACCCGAAACCAGGAAAAGAGAAAGATTTGTACATGTATAGTGGAGGGAAAAATATCGGGTTTCCACAACTTGTCAAAAATTCCTATGATAGCTCACATAGATTTATTTTGTTACGCAACAGTTAGTGGTTTTTCTAATAAGATTTCACAGTGCCAGCATGACACTACTATACTGTACTATGACGGGATTTCCTTTAGAGTAATAAGTGAGTCAGATGAACGAGGAACAGTCCAACATGATACTACTACGGGATTTCCATTCTCTTGCCATCCGTGAAATATTCAGATTGTATAATGCCAGAACTCAGACTACTTCAGGAATGGATAATAATTTCATTCTCTCTCTCTCTCTCTCTCTCTCTCTCTCTCTCTCTCTCTCTCTCTCTCTCTCTCTCTCTCTCTCTCTCTCTCTCTCTCTCTCTCTCTCTCTCTCTCTCTCTCCTCTCTCCTCTCTCTCTCTCTCTCTCTCTCTCTCTCTCTCTCTCTCTCTCTCTCTCTCTCTCTCTCTCTCTCTCTCTCTCTCTCTCTCTCTCTCTCTCTCTACCACTAGGGGGTGATATAATATACCCTACCAGTAATCCTCAAATCAGTTCACATACCTCCTGTGGATCGTATACAAGGTCTGTTATGGTCTGTGTATCCATTATTATTTTCTCCCTCTGTGTGAGAGAGAGAGAGAGAGAGAGAGAGAGAGAGAGAGAGAGAGAGAGACGCGTAGTATACATTATTTGTTTTTCCATGGTAGAGAGAGGAGAAGTTCGTCATCTTGTTTGTTTAGTCTGGGTTTGTGGATGAATACGTGGTAGTGACATCCAAGTGAAAGATCCTACTGGGGCTACACCCGGTATCAAACAAGGGCCACATGACATGCAACAACATTATTCATACAATTGACGACGACGACGACGACGACATGCATGGTAAAGTCACGGTCAAAAGTCAAGTGAGCCGAGAGACGGAATCTTATAAACCAATATTACAGAGATCAATAATTAACAGCTGTATTATTTAGCACCATTTTTTTTTCCGAGACCGTTTTATTTCATGACTTTTAACCGTGACTGTATGTGTGTATACCGATACGATGACTCCACATGCAGACACACTTCAAAACCATCGTAATTCCGGCACCTGCACGCGATCGTTAATACCATGGATGGATGTTCTTGCATATAACTACACGGACCCAATTAGGATTCATACATACACAGCCAGCCCCTTTAGTTAGTTAGTTAGTTAGTTAGTTAGTTAGTTAGTTAGTTAGTTAGGAGATATGTATACTGTACTGGGAAAAGAAGTCACTATATTTGTCATGGCGTTGGTAATAGATAGATAGATAGATAGATAGATAAAGATAGATAGATAGATAGATAAAGATAGATAGATAGATAAAGATATATAGATAGATAGATAAAGATAGATAGATAGATAAATAAAGATAGATAGATAAAGATATATATATAGATAGATAAAGATAGATAAAGATAGATAGATAGATAAATAAAGATAGATAGATAGATAGATAAAGATAGATAAAGGCCATGCAGTGGAACAAATTTTGAACAGAATATAGTCACTGTTGTCACTGTATTTCTTTTTGTGGGTCAACTATACGTGTCATCTCATCCTACTCATACTGAATTATACGTCATCTAATCTGACTCATGCATACTGAATTGTGTGTGTGTGTGTGTGTGTGTGTGTGTGTGTGTGTGTGTGTGTGTGTCTCCTCAGTCTCTGGGTTGGGTTGGGTTGGGGAGATGAGTGTATAACCTTACGACATTCATACAGTCTTAATTATATAGTCTACGATTATGTAAATGATATTGGGAAAAAACAGCGTGACATCATTTCCTGTCTTCCCTCGTGACTCTCTGTACTTGGTTTGGTTAGTGGGGATTCACCCCTGTCGATATCGTAAAGTTCATTGAGGGGGTATGGGAGTAGGGAGACAGGCTTGGGGTGGGTTTGGGGGGTGCGGGAGTAGGGAGACAGGCTTGGGGGAGGGGTTTAGGGGGTGCGGGAGTAGGGAGACAGGCTTGGGGTGGGTTTGGGGGGTGCGGGAATAGGGGGACAGGCTTGGGATGGGTAGAAAGCCAGTCCCCTATTCCTGCACCCCCTTACCTCCCCACCCAAGCCTGTCCCCCTACTTCCGCACCCCCAAAACTCCCCTACTCCCGCACCCCCGAAGTCTGTCCCTTACTCCCGCACCCTCCAAAAAACTTCTCG
>JAWZYT010005698.1:0-35000 GCA_034508575.1 Petrolisthes manimaculis
CGTCTAAGGTCATAAAGTATAGGAAATAACAAGGTGACATAAAATTATATACTGTATGTAAACTCGAATTGGCCAGCCTCATTCATGCATAGTGTCATAGTGTCATAGTGTGGATGAAAGACGAGACGAGGAAGGAAGAAAACCTGGAAATAATAGAAGTTAGAGATAGAAGGAATAGACAGAAGGACAAATAAATTGCAAAAAACGAGCAGATGATCAGAGGGAGAGAGAGAGAGAGAGAGAGAGAGAGAGAGAGAGAGAGAGAGGAGAGAGAGAGAGAGAGAGAGAGAGAGAGAGAGGCAGGCTCAGAGGGTATAGAAAAGTCAAACGAGGTATACGAAAAAATGTGAGAAAAAAATGAAAAGTAGGAGAAAGCTGGGAAAAGAGAGTGAGGGAAAGTGGGGAGAGGAAAGGAAAAGAAAGGAACGAAAAGAGAAGAGAATTCAAAGGATGAGGAATGGAGGAAAGAGATAAAGGAGATGTTTGTTTTAAAGAGGAAAATTGAGGGAAAGAATAGATAAAGGGAGAGAACGGAAGAGATGAAGAGGAGAAAGGTAGAGATGAAGAGGAGAAAGGAAGAGATGAAGGGGAGAAAGAAAGAGGTGAAGAGGAGAAAGGAAGAGATGAAGGGAGAAAGAAAGAGGTGAGAGGAGAAAGGAAGAGATGAAGGGGAGAAAGAAAGGAGAGTATAGAGGTAGGGAAGGGGGGGGGGTAGAGAAGGGGTGAGGGTGAGGGAGGGAGAAGAGGTATATGGTAATGAAGTGAGGGGAGGAAGCATCGAGGGGAGGAGGAGGAAAAGGGGAGGTTAGATTTATAGAGAGAAAGGAGAGGGTAGAGAAGGGAGGAGGAAATGACTCTCTATGAAGATGAGGACAGATGAAGAGATAGAGAGAGAGAGAGAGAGAGAAGAGAGAGAGAGAGAGAGGAGGAGAGAGAGAGAGAGAGAGAGAGGAGAAGAGAGAGAGAGAGAGAGAGAGAGAGAAGAGAAGAGAGAGAGAAAAGGGAGAGTATAGTATAGTGACTATGTATGGCGTGTGTGTGTTTATGTGTGTGTGTGTGTTAATATGTTCGTGTGTGTGTGTGTGTGTGTGTGTGTGTGTAGTGATGGTGGGTTGGGCTGGGTTGCATGCAATGACTGGGCTGACCAAGGCATCTTTAAACACACTCCTTCCCCTCCTCCCCTTCCCCTTCCTCCTCCTCCTCCTCCTCCTTTACCTTCCCTACTCTTATTACCTCTACTACTACTTACTAGCCCTCTTTATGAATTCTGTCCTCTTCTCTTCTTTCTTCTCTTCCTCTTTTTTTCTCCTCCTCCTCCTCCTCCTCATCATCATCATCATCATCCATTCGTTTGTATTATTCTCATTCTTCCTGCATTTATTCCATTCTATCCGTCTTGTTCTACTTCTATTCTCTTTCTACTTCCTCTCTGCTTTCTCTCCTCCTCTTTCCCTGCCACAATTTTCTTTTCTTTTCTTTCTTTCTTTCCCTGTACTCCTCGTAGTCCTCTTTTCCACCAACCTGTTAAATTTTGCATTTTACTCTTTTTTTTTTTCATCCCTTTTTCCAGATCACTTCGTTTCTGTTTGTTTTTGTTCGCCTTCTTTTCCTCCTCGACATTTTCTCTCTCTCTCTCTCTCTCTCTCTCTCTATCCCTTGCGTCTATATTCTATCTCTCCCCATTTCCTTGTCCATTATCGATATTTGTTTTCTCTTCCTCCTTCTTCCTGTGCTTGATTTTTTTTTTTTTTCGCTTACCGTTTTTTCCTACTCTGCATAGTGTATAGGATTCTATTTCATTCTCCTCCTCAGTCGACTAAGTATCAGGTGTAATCATAAGATGGTGTAGGTCAGGAACGCAAACATTATTTTCACTAAGTCTTTGTGTGTTGAGTGTAGCTTCTGTTTCTTACTAACTAACTCTTAACGATTTAGAATACAAGAGAAAAATCTATAGACACCAAAAGTCTCCTCTTTTTAATTTGAAATAAAAAGAGACTAACATCAGAAAATATTTATTTTTATTTTAATGATTCAGGTTGCTTTGTGCTGAGTAAAATTATGTCTCTAAACCGTATTTAAAAATATATTATTTGTGGAGTGAAATCGGCCGTAAATTGGTGTTGCCACATCTACCAGTCATAAAGTACATTATGGAAATAAAAGCCTCACAGACTTGTAAACGGATTTTTTTTTTAAATATCTTCATTTGCTCCCTGAATATTATAACGTTGTATGGTGAATGTGTGTGTGTGCGTGTCCGTGTGTGTGTTCGATGAGTATTCTCTATGTTATCCTTCAAGAACCACTGAGTGAGACGACAAGACACGACTTTTCCCGACCGTACTGTACAATTACTGTAGACCGTGTGAATGGTTCATTGAGTGACGAGTGTGAGTGTAATAATATGAGTCAAAATATACAGTAATACACGTTGACTAACAAAAAGCACAACAGTTAGTTTTATTATTTCTTACAAAAGTGTGGGTTAATCTGGAGTAATTGACTCCTCCAAGTTGTTTCAAGCAACTGGATACCATTAGTTTTCCTTATGTAGTGCTGTTTCCAGGCATACTTTGGAGGAATCAAGACATTCATGTATAAAATGTTTATTATCCCCTTAATGTTTATGTTTTAATGGAGACTAATACAGTATTTTTTTTATAATGCAAAGCGTAACACCAGAATTTTAAATTACACTCTGGTTAGTAATGAACTTCTGCTGTCAGCATGACGTTTTAGAGCCCGTCCACACACACACACACACACACACACACACACACACACACACACACACACACACACCATCCTCTATCTTCACAGCACAAACATGTACAGTATATACAAACACAGCCTCGTTATCTCAAACACTCCCCAACAAACATTTCTACAGTACATTTCACTGTATATCTCTCTTCCCCCCACTCCCTCCAACTCTCCCATTTTCTCTCTCTCTCAGCCTCCTCTCTCTCCCCTCTCTCCTCCCTCCACCCTCTCTCTCTCCCTCACTCTCTCTCTCTCTCTCTGCTTCTCTCTCTCTCTCTCTCTCTCTCTCTCTCCTCTCTCACACACACACACACACACACACAGACACACACACCATACACACACCTGACAGCTGGCACTACTAACACGAAACAGAGGCAACACATACCAAAGGCTATCGTGAATTTCATCCAGCGTTAGTGCGAATATTAAAAACAGTGGATAGCACTGGAACGGTAGTGTGTAGTGGTGGAGTGGTGGTGGTGGGATATGGTAAATGTAGTGGTGGTGGAGATAGTGGTAGTGGTGGATGATAGTAAATGTAGCGGTGGTGGAGATAGTGGTAGTGGGTGGTGGTGGTGGTGGATATAGTAAATGTTGTGGTGGTGGAGATAGTGGTAGTGGTGGTGGTGGTAGTAGTGGTGGTTAAAGTAGTAGTAGTAGTGGTGGTGGAGATAGAGGTAGTGGTGGTGGTGGTGGTGGTGGTGGTGGTGGTGGGGATATGGTAAATGTAGTGGTAGTGGTGGTGGTGTAGTAGTGGTGGTTAAAGTAGTAGTAGTGGTGGTGATGGTGGTGGTTGAGGTAGTTAGTTGTTGTGGTGGTGATAGTGGTAATGTAGGAATAGTTGGGATAGTGATAGTGGTGGTGGTGGTGGTGGAAATAGAGGTGGTGATTGTGGTACTGGCAGTGGAAATGGTGAAGGCTGTGGTGAGGATGATGACAGAGTGGTGTGGTGCATGGTGGGTGAAGCTGACGACAACGTGTGAAAGTGACGGATGAGAGTGACGTGTGACTGTGATGTGTGTGACTTGTGACAGAACCAGCAGCAGCAGCGGGTACAGAGAGAGAGAGAGAACATATTGCAGTACCATCTCTGTTGGTTGGGGGTCATCTGTTGGTGGGTTACTGATTTCTCCAAACTGATGTATACGAGCTTTAACTTAGTTTTTTTCATCCTGACTAAAATGCAGCAATATTAATTTAGTGTCCAATAAGTCTCCAATTGTGAAAAAAAAGGTTTGGTGTATTTTTTCTGGATTACCTTAAATTAACTGAAAAAGGTAAAAAAAAAAAAAAAAATTACTGAGGGATGCGATCCATAGAATAAACACGAAAGAAGTAACAGTGAATGAACAGGAGATGATGGTGACTCTTGGGTCCTAATTAACATATAATATTATGTCCGATGATCAGTGTAATTTTTGTGTTATTTTATTCTTTTTAGTAGACCTACCAAAGTTACCAGTTTGAATGTAACCTTCAAGAATCATACACTACTATTCAACTATAACTTAATTAGACATCAATTAGAGTTAAATTATACACACTGTAAAATTCTCTAGTGTTGACAAATGAATTATCGTCCGGGATCTTATTAAAAAAAAAACATGCAATACGAAAAAACTTGCTGGTGACTGTGTTTTTCTTCTCCAGTCATATAATATTACGTCAACATAAACAACTTGAGTGAGAACTTTTCGCCTTATACAAACGAGAAATTTGTTGCTAAATTTCGTGCCTGAGTTACGTCCACTAAAAAAGAAAAGTAAACAATTTTGAGCCTTATAAAATTATCTTATTCTTGGCAACTCATTTTATTGACTGTCTCGGATTTATATTTACAACAAACACTTTATCGCTACAACTTATCTCCTGACGTTCTTTCATGTTATATAGGAAAATATTCAACGAAAATGACTCTAGTTGTTATCATTCCGCTAATGGGTATATATCTAGTGTGATAAAGTTTAGGGTTGTTGTGCTAAGGAAACCATGGCACCCAGAGAGAGAGAGAGAGAGAGAGAGAGAGAGAGAGAGAGAGAGAGAGAGAGAGAGAGAGAGAGAGAGAACAGTATATGATGATAATAATAAGGGACAACCACCTCGTAAATCCCAGATACTCACAGATACTATAATATACATCACTGGTGCTACACGTTGAATACCGAGACACACCAACTCCTCTGTCTGTTCAGGGGGTAATCTTATACGTGGGTGAAGTGGAGTTAGTGGACAGCTACTCCTGCTTCCCACAAACTATATAATAATACCATTGTTAGAGGGACTACCTATATACCTCAGTGTGTGTGTGTGTGTGTGTGTGTGTGTGTGTGTGTGTGTGTGTGTGTGTGTGTGTGTATGTGTGTGTGTGTGTGTGTGTTTGTAGCATTGTTTTGAGGAATCAGTTACCTTCCAAATGGTGGTGGTGGTGGATTCAACTCTCTTTGTTGCATGTTTTTCTGTACTTTTTAAGAATTCTAATAATGCAGAGTGGGATAAAGCAACGTGGTGGATAAATAAATGTCTGGGTATTTATTGTGTGTTAAAATTCTGGATCTCTGGACCATTTAATATTTCTGGAGGCATTAGAGAATCTCACACGGCCTAATAATTATGTTACATTTATTGCATTGTTTAGTGACTCTCTCCTCTTCTCTCTCCCCCCCCCCCCCACCCCCCTTTCTCTCTCTCCCCCCCCCCCCACTCTCTCTCTCCCCCCCCCCACTCTCTCTCTCTCCCTCCCTCTCTCTCTCTCTCTCTCTCTCTCTCTCTCTCTCTCTTTCTCTCTCTCTCTCTCTCTCTCTCTCTCGTTTTATGGGTCACTTTCCCCCCAAGCGCCTTTACTCTGCCCTTCCATTGATCTGGACCGGCGGAACATAAGATTACACACACATGCAAACCCATACACATCTATACATACACATGACACGCACACACACAGAGCTATCACGTGCAGGTATGGACGATATTTCCTTGCCACTCCCAGGCAGGACATTCTTAGGGTTTCTTCGGACATAAAGGATTGATTGATTGATATTAGGCGCCGCAACAGTGAGGCCATATAGCCCCAGAAAAAGGTGATAAAGAGGTGAGACAGCGAGCAAGAAGGAAATAGAAAGAAAAGAGAGAGAGAAGAAGAATTAAAAGCTAGTGGCTGGGGCCGAAGGAGCGCCCAAACCCTTAAAGTATTGCCCCAGGACATACATGATCAAACCCCTTTTATATTAGGCAAAATAAACCAAAAATATTAAGTGGGACATTAATATATTGCGTGTAGTAAAAATATAACAGGTATGACCGACAATAATAAGTGTGTACCTTTTCTTTCCTTCTTGACAGCTGAGAAGAAAGACGTAGAACACTCAAGGAAACCCCTACCGTAATTATTCCACTGTTCACACATTTTAATCCTTGCTGATTGTCTGGCCTAATGACCCTCAGAGCGACAGACACACGATAATTGAACCCAATGCTGTTCGCAGGAAGCCGCAAATTAATGTGAGGTGGAAAAGGAAGGAAAAGAGGGAGGGAGCTAAGGAGTGAGGATGATTTAATTAGAAAAGATGAGAGAGACCATTGAGATAGATTAATGGGTTGAAAGTTAGACAGGAATATACACAAGTAAAGTATTAGAGAAATATATAGGCAGACGGATAGACAGATAGATAGACAGATGACATTGATTGAAAGTAGCTAATTGAGAGAGAGAGAGAAGAAACAGAGTATGTACAGTACAGAATATAGGATAGTACAGAAATAATTTAAGGTGGAAGAGGGTAAAACTTTAAGAAATGAAAACATAATATTTATAAAAAAAAAAAAATCTACATAGGAAATAGATGTTCACAGGATTTCTTTGAAGTCATTTTCCAGACCAAAATTAATGAGTGAGATAAACCAGGGCTGACTAACATTTTGCCTTCCAACACGAGCTTTTACCTGTCACCCACTCACCTAGATAATTAAAACCGAGCCATTAATTACGAGGAGTGCTTAGATGGGGCCGAGGTGGTAGTGAGGTGGTGGTTCAGAGGTGATGATAAGGAGGTACTGAGAGAGTGATGAGGAGGAGATAACTAAAAGAGGAAATGGATGGGTAAGTACTGAAAGGTGGTACTGATTATGGAGGTACTGCGAAGATGATATGCATGAGGAGATAACTAAAAGAGGAAATGGATGGGTAAGTACTGAAAGGTGGTACTGATTATGGAGGTACTGCGAAGATGATATGCATGAGGATATAACTAAAGAAGAAATGGATGTGAAGGTACTGAAAGATGGTACTGAAGTGTATTGAGGTGATGGTGTATAAGAGATGATAAAGAGATACTGAGGTGACAATGAAGGAAATATCTGAAGAGTCGAGAGATAGATGGGTCAGTACTGTAAGGGTGTATGTAGGCTACTGTAACGATGATTAATTAAGGGATGAGCTCTGAGAATGGAATGAAGTGGTCTTTTGGTGGTAATGATTTGATGATGGGGGAAGAACGGAGGTGAATAATGTGGGGATGCGGTAATGACGTGAACATTATGGTGATGAAATAGTACGAAGGTGGACGTTATGGTGATGAAATAGTACGAAGGTGGACGTTATGGTGATGAAGAAGTACGGAAGTGGACGTTATGGTGATGAAGAAGTACGGAAGTGGACGTTATGGTGATGAAGAAGTACGGAGGTGGACGTTATGGTGATGAAAAAGTATACGGAGGTGGAAATTATAGTGATGGAATAATACCAATGTGAAAAATGTGGTGATGGAGTACCGGTAATACGAAGGTGAAGAATTGTGGTGATGAAAACGAGATAATGTGTCAGTACTACGATTAAAGCACACGTATATTCTCTTCCTGCCAGCTTAATCACAGGAAGGTAAGAACAAGAAAGGCAACTGGTGACTGGAAAAAAGAGTAACAGACCTCCTGTTTCGGAGAAGCAAATAATTACTTAATTAAACAGGTAGCCTCGTATGGGTCTCCTGTTGCCTGTACTTTCTTTGTAATGGAGTTGTTTTGTGACACAGTTCTTGGAAGGAATTGGTAATCTCCAACTTGCTAATAACATCACTGATATCCATTTTATTTTAAACATGATTTGATTTGTTGTATCACCTTATAGTTATGTAAAGGTTTGGTGTAATTTGTATTTTCACTATTTTTTCTGTTATATATGTCCGAGCAGAATGTGGCTTTATATATACAGTATATATATATGAGGCTTTTGTAGTGAGAAAGAGGGGCGGGGAGAAAAAGGAGTTAAAAATATGTAATAATTTGTGTTGAGGGGAATAGTGTAAGAGTCAGAGAGAGATGGTTACGCTCCATGTGTGTGTATTCTCAGAGAGTGTTGGTAATTAGCCGTGCAGGGAAGGCAGGGAAGGCTTGAAGATTTATCCACCTACAGCCACGGCGAAAATTTTTCTTGAATTACTTTTTGACCGAGAACTCTGATGCCGGTAAATATAGATCCGAAAATAAACAGAAAATAATATCATAAGTCAATTAAAATCAGTGCTCATACGTTCTTAGGACACAAGATAACAATAATGATCTCCTTCACAACATAATGATTCTCACAGTTGAACATCACAAGGGAGAGGCGACTTTTGGCACTGACTGTACTATAGTAACTTATACTGGTCCAACACACACCACTTGAAAACACACAGAGGGAGTCAAACATATTTTAAGGATTCACTTCCCTTGCCTATCGTAACAATGTATATGTATGTATGTTGTTTTCCAAGTATTTAGGGCAACACAACAACATCTATCCAATATTTACACATTTTTATTCTGTAGAGCTTATTTTTATCCTGGCGAAAATGCACAGATTCCCTTCTATAAGTAATAATGATTATGACATTATATTACCTTCAGAATTACAGGTACTACAATCTAGAGCACCGGATTCTTTGCTGTTAATAAGTGCCTAGACTATCACAATCACATCCACGATCCCTATAGTTGTTGTTATTGTTATTGTTGTTGTTGTTGTTGTTGTTGTTGTTGTTGTTGTTGTTGTTGTTGTTGTTGTTGTTGTTGTTGTTGTTGTTGTTGTTGTTGTTGTTGTTGTTGTTGTTGTTGTTGTTGTTGTTGTTGTTGTTGTTTGTGATGTGGAGCTTATATACACAAAACTTCAAACGACAGGACCCCCCCAAAAAATAGGTAGGACAGAAAGACATCAACACCCACTCACACCACATTTTGACGATTGTGGCTAAATTAGTCATCATTAATTATGGAACGATTATTAATTACCCTTTCAGCGTATTAGTTCATTTAAATGGAGAGATTTTGATGGTTAGGCGTGGCGATAATTACAGTTCATGGATCACTAATTATAATTTAACAACCACTAGATTACCACCAATATTCCCGGCTTAGCGTCCCTTCCTCTACAGGTTTTGTTTGATACGTCGCCTAACATTCTGAGGCTCGTCACTAAGGATACGGGATGTACTGTCGGCGGCAAAAGTCCTGTCGCCTCACTTGCTTCACACCGAGGCACGCGATGTTCATAGACTCGAAATTATTAGGTGTAGAAAACGTGTGTATTTCTCGAGTCTATGAACACTGCCTGTCTCGGTGAAGCAGGTGAGGTGACACGACTTTTGCCGCCGACTGTACTGTACAGTTTCCATGCTACCACATGATGTACCAATTTAAATACGCGCTAATTTTGTTTCATATTTGTTAGAGTTGGTTTAATACTCCATCAGGCTACTCGAATCCAACCTGGATATTAATAATGACTCGTGATTGTAAAGTCATGGTCTAATGTACTGCAACCTGGTGAATAAAAGCGAGCTATTTGAGTTAATTTTATGAACCAAAATACACACCAACAGCTATAGTTTCGGATAATTTTTCGAAGCAAGTAGGATGTACAGTCGGCGGCAAAAGTCCTGTCGCCTCACTTGCTTCACCGGGGCACGCAATGTTCGTAGACTCGAGATTATTAGGTGCAGAAAACATGTGTATTTTTCGAGTCCGTGAACACTGTGCGTTTCGGTGAAGCAGGTGAGGCGACAGGACTTCTGCCGCCGACTGTACAGTTGGAGAAAGGAGTTCCTGTATTCCCCTTCCTTCCTCACTACCGAACCCTCTTACTTAGACCAGACGTGGAAACTCGGTCGCCATTCAGGTCCGTCGTTACAGTGTGATTGTGTCGTCTTGGTTCATACAGACGTTCACCAGTACATGTTACAACGGTACCGGGACCACATTAATGATCTAAGGGTAATGTAGTGAAGTAAAATGGAATACAGGAACTCCATTTCTAATAGGGGTGTGGGGGTGTGGGTGGGGGTGGGGGGCCTAGCACCAATATGTGTCCAAGTAACAATTAGTAATCATGAGAGAGAGAGAAAAAACAAAAATCCCTCAAAATGGTAAAATGAAGAGAGCTAAAAGAAAATAATACATACGGTATGATATTATATATATATATATATCATATATATGATGAAAAATAAATAATGAACTTAAAATCCCTTCCTCTACATTTTCTACCCTTGGTAAATAATGTTCATACCTGCATTAACTAATACGTAAAACTCTGCCAAAACATACATAGATTAAATTGAATATACTTAGTGTGATGAGAGGAGGGATAAAACGAATGAACGGATACGAGGAAACAGAATTAATGGAGGTAAAGTAATAGGATTGAAACACTTAGTGGAGAGAGAGAGAGAGAGAGAGAGAGAGAGAGAGAGAGAGAGAGAGAGTGAGTGAGTGAGTGAGTGAGAGTTACTGGTGTGGGTTGGAGTATACTTATATCTGGTGTTGGGTTGGAGTATATTAGTGTGAAGGTGTACCACATCGGATATCACGGGCCAACTTACCACAGACATAAACACGGTGATCGTACCCTGATAGTAGTAGTAGTAGTAGTAGTAGTAGTTGTTGTTGTTGTTGTTGTTGTTGTTGTTGTTGTAAACCATACGTGTGTTGTTCCTTAGTAAATCTTATTAACAGGGAGACTTTCTTGATGGTATACTGGAGGGCTAGCGAATCCTCCAAACTATGACACGAAACAACAAATCCCTATTAGTACCACTGAAGGCGTCTGTTTTCTAGCACAGTTAGGGGGAATCAGTAGCCTTCCAAGAAATGAAAGAATCTCGCCTTAAGGGTGTGTGGAAATAAGGGGACAGGCTTGTGTGTGGGGGGGGAAGTTTGGGGGGTGCAGGAGTAGGGGGACAGGCTTGTTTTTTTTTTTTTTGGGGGGGGGTAGGGGGGTGCGGGAATAGGGGGACAGGCTTTCTACCCACCCCAAGCCTGTCCCCCTATTCCCGCACCCCCCCCCCCAGTCCGTCCACCCCCAAGCCTGTCCCCTACTCCCACACCCCCTTAAATACCAATTTTGTCAGAACACCAGTATACACGTTCCACCCCTACAATAAGCCAACGTGCCATTCCCTGTGTTTGTTTCTCAGTCCCTCTTCACATTTACACCAACCAGAAGCAGATCCAATTTGGCGCAAATGTCTGGAATACCCATCATGAATTTATGCAAGAGTCGATGTTAAATTTAGCCAGGGCAAGGCAAGGCAAGGCAAGGGAAGGGAGGGGAGGAAGGAAAGAAGGAAATGAAGGAAGGACAAGTAAGTGTGATCTGTAAGTGTGTTCGTGGTGAGTCCAAGGGAAGGGGGAGAAGAGGGTATATATGGTTATTCTATTTTGGTCGCATTGGAAGGTTGACGATTCCTCCAAACTATGTCACGAAACAACGAATCTCCATGTTAGTTTCAGAGAGGTCGTCTGTTTCCTTAAATTATTTGGAGGAATCAGTAGACCTCCAATTAACCCATATCACGTGAAGCCAAACATGATAGTGGTAGTGGGTCAACTATGAAGTGTATGTATGTATGTATGTATATATGTATGTATGTATGTGTGTGTATTGTTACGGTGCCTTATTTACAGTGTTGATAATGTTCAATGAATATTCCAATACTTATTTTGATTTGTTTATATTATATTTTGTGTATATTAGAAGTATGATAAAGGGATTAATTATAGGATGTCGAGGTTATGACGTAGACAGGGCGTGGAGTTGAATGAGGCGCTTGTTGAGTTGTTTTTATTTGAGGAGGAGAGAGGTCTAATGGCGGTCGAGGACAGTGGACGTGTTTGGTGTTGTGGTGGGATTTGAGTGATAATTTCGGACGTTCGTCATGGTGTAAGGGCATTGTGAGGTTTGTGGTATTGTTGTTGGAGTGTGGTGATTCTTTAGGGAGTGATTAGGTGGTGGTAGAGGTCTGTACCAGGTGTGAATTGAGGTACATGTGGGTGGTGAGGCGGCCATAGGTGGCGACAGGTGTTGTTGTGGTATTGGAGGGTGTTCACTGTCCTGGTTAGTTATTTGGTGGTATTTATGATGTGTGATGTTATTTCAGATATGTGATGTTAGTTCTGATGTGTTAATTTAAGGTAATATTTGGTATTGTGGTATTGGAGGATGTACACTGTTTTGGTGGGTTATTTGGTGATGTTTATAATGTGTTAAGAGTGGTGTGGAGTGGTGAAGGAGTTAAGAGTGTTGTGGTGTGGTGTGGTGTGGTGAAGGAGTTAAGAGTGTTGTGGTGTGGTGTTAAGGTGGTGTCTGTTAGTGTGGTTTAGGTAGTGTTGTGGTGGATGATAATTATTGGGCTATTTTGGAGTTTCACCCAAGGTGCCACTGAAGGTGGTGTGGTTGTATACAGTGAGGTTATAGTGTTGATGTGTGTGTGTAGTTTTGGCAGTGAGAAGTGATAACATTGATGTACCGGTATATATTCTAATATTATATGCCCATGTGTGAATGTAAGGGGGGGGGGGATTCATTAATTATTTGTGTATTTATATTATTTATGTTTGTGCATTTATGGTAATTATATTGATACCCAGGTATTTTGTATTTATTGGATTATTCAATTTTGTGTCTTTTTCATGTTCATTAATAATTACTGGTACCATATTAACCCAGTTAGTAATGTACATTTATGTGTATTTTAATATATGATGCATTATGTTACATGGGTATTTCAGTTACTTCTCCAACCAACCCTAATTAACATGACTATGGTATATTTAATTTAATAACACAGGAGAGGAAATCAGGTAAGAGTATGGGAGTGGTGTACTTTACAGTATGTGCGGTTCGGCTAAGTCGAGTGGGTGACCTAACATCCTTAATTTCCAGACTTTTAAAACTCCCTGGGACTGGTGTTATATACACCCTCCATTGGGAGATAACCGGGTCGTAACAGTATCCATGTATGTATGTGTGTGTATGCATGTATGTATATATGTGTGTGTATGCATGTATGTATATATGAATGCCATAGTATACATTATTCAATCAGTAATATATTCAGAATATTAAGGGCGTAATACACTTGTGGTACTGTACACTGGAGCGCCTTGATTCCTCCCAAGTATGCTTGTAACACTTTGGAGGAAGAAAATGCTCCAAATTTACCAACAATGTACTACAATACAATACAATACTTCCCATTTAATTAATATCAGAAATTTAGTCCTTAATCAAGAATAAAAAATAAAAGAAAAAAAGGAGTTAAAGTGAGATTCTCTTGTTGACAAATTAGAAGGCTACTGATTCCTCCTAACTGTACCAAAAAACAGACGTACCAGAAAACAGTGCGCTACAAATAAGGAATGTGGATCTGTTTCTTGGCATGTTTTGGAGGAACTAGAAACACCTTCCATGCAATTCACAAACCAAGTTATCCCGGGGTTAAGTTGGGTCAAATGACTTTAGCTTAAGTTACCTTGGCTCAGATTTAGTTACGTGTGGTCGCCTTAAAGTTTATTCAAGTTAGTGCAAGATTACCTTATTATCCCCGGAATATTATAACGTCACTATAGCTGGAAGTTTCATCATTAGTGCAGAGTTCAAATAATTTTAGTTTAATTTAATGCACTTGATGTGAAGAATTGTGTTTGTGGTTGTATTTTGACTCCTCTTAGTTATTATTATGACAAACAATAATACAAATCTATATTTTAACATCTTTACTTAACAATGTTGTCTATTAACGTGATTAATTTTCTGCATAACACATTGGACTGATTAGAATTCACTGACACTCACAACACTAACACCCGTAGTTTTAAATCATTTGAGGGCCCTTACTGGAGCTCTATGAACCCTCCAAATAATCCAGCTTACAAAACGCTTCAGTGTCTCGAATAGGGAATCAGTTGCCTGGAGTAGTTTGGAGGGTTCATAGAGCTCCAGTAAGGGCCCTCAAATATTTTAAAATTACGGGTGTTTGGGTGGGTTGTCGTCCAGAAACCACCTGCAATAAGTCCGGAGCTTCGACTCAGGTGGGCTGGGTTTTATGGTCAGAAAGTGTTGCCTACATGTGGACGTTATTCCCCCCTCCTTCCCCCCCCCCTCACATCCACAGTGTTGCCAGCTAGTTATGCTCCCCCCACAAACATTTAACAGAGCCAGCTGATTAAAAACAAACACAACAAAGTTTAATGGACTCGCTCTAGTTCACGAAATGAGTCAAAGCTCCACACTGAAAAAAAAAAGAAAAAATATTATTGCGAGAGTTTCACAGATTTTTAATTTTCGTTACATATTTATTTTTTTATACATTTTTGGGCCTTCATTTGTTAAAAAATATACTACATGGTTGGCATAATACACTCTCTGACTTGAAAATATCATCGAAAAAGTAAAGTACAATAATATTTTTATATATTGTTGCATTCTTTACGTGAAGATTGTTCGTATGTTTTAATGAAGTCGACTTTTGCACTGAAGAGGAACGAGACTTTACTGTAAACAAACCCAACACTACGGAGATCCGGACGTCTACTTGTTTAGCTAATTCACCAGCAAAAGAATCTCCCCTTAAGTTAGATTAGTTCACCTCAGATTAAATCATACTGTGTTAAATCATGTAATGTTTGGTTGTATCATTAGACCTGGTCAGGAAACCAGGTAGAGTTTGGCTCCATAGCGTTAAATTACGATAGGTATATTGAGGGTAGATCAATTACTGTATAATGAAGGATCTGTTACAGTATAATTAAAGGCGTATTACTGTATAATTAATTGTGTGTTACGGTATAGGATCCTGTATAATTAAAGGTGTGTTGTGTTGTATAATTACACCGCTCCGAAGGGAGGGTGTATTGTTTTCGGTGCTGGATATTTATTTATTTATCTGTTCGTGTGTCTGTTTTACGTCCAGCGTCCACATTTTTAGCCATATGATGTTCTTTTTTTCTCTATTGATAGATATTAATCATAAAATAAAATGATTAACTTTTGGGCAAAATCGATGGAAGGTCAAGGTCACAAAAATATAAAGATAGCAAAGGTCAAGTGTCTGTTTTAGGTCTAGCGTCCACAGGTTTATCCATATGATGTTCATTTTTTTTCTATTGATAGATATTCATCATAAAACAAAATTATTAACTTTTGGGCAAAATCGGTGGAAGGTCAAGGTCACAAAAAAATAAAGATAGCAAAGGGCGATTGGTCGCTGACATCTTTAAGGGGCGGTGTTGTCTTGTTGAAGGTGTTATATATATATATATATATATATATATATATATATATATATATATATATATATATATATATATATATATATATATATATATATATATATATATATATATATATATATATATATATATATATATTCCTGTATAATTTGAAATGTGTAATTTTGGTACAACAGGAAATATAATATGAAGCTAAAATATCGTGAATATCCAGGGAAAGGAATACAACCTGCTCTCTTATCCTGTTTCATAAGCGACCTGAGATGTATATCCCAATGAAAGATATGAATGTTTCGAATATTTTAACTTGTGAATCGGGATTCGAATTTCTGACTGGCCCAACATTGGCAACGACATGGGAGAAACGCAGGAGTGGAGCCAACTGTACGTTACTGAACACACTTACAAACTTATGTATATGCAAGCTTTATTTCCCTTCCACTTTAGGGACATTATATTTATGGAATAAATATCTAACTGGTATAAGATGTGATTTTTTTATTCGTGTTATCTTACTAGAGTTGACACAGCTTCATATATTATTGTCCGCAATTTTCGCTGGCAAAATCATAGTTATGATACCTGGGATGATATTTCTTGTTTCTCTTGTTTACAACTGAAAGCTGTCAGAAAGTTGAAATGTGTGAGTTTGTGTATATCTGTGTATTGTGAGCTTGCACGTATATCATTTAACAACGGCATATGTGAACGAACTTTACATAAATAATCGGACAAGAAACCAACAGGAAAACACGCCTAAACTTTAAAGGCGGAGTGGCACTAGAGGCATAGCTATAAAATATTCGAGGTTCAATTCGTATAATCAATCCCTAAGGGGCCAATTACAGAGGAATTGTAGCTTATAAGACTGACAGAGAATGGCAGTACGACGACGCTTCTGTTCGGAACAATGGATTGGTTCGTTGGTACAAGTGAACAAAACACCTAGTTTGTTACAGCACCTGACGCTGTGTGTGTTATCCTCTGTTGGTATAGTTATTTAAAGCTAACTTACAATTAAAAGAGACGACAGCATTACACTCTAAATTTAGTCCACGTAATTTTACATAATTTTAAACCATATTATTTCATCTTTTTTTACAGAATTACGTAAGTTCAAGCCTATCACAAACTACAAGAAATCACCTCTGACTTCCAAGGGGACTGGCATAATTGTTTTAGATTTTGGCTCTGAATCCTATAAATTTCCGGAATCTCCTTTCACACACACACACACACAGAAGGTTTAGTCTGTAGGTATGAACATGCATCAGGGTTCGGTCACTTCTATCACTCCTTCCTACGAATGAACCTCGAAGAATCAGTGTGGCGAGTTCGAGGCAACACAAACACTGATGTCAATTTTTAAGTTATTATTTTATCGGTGCTTACTTAATAAATGTACAGTCGGCGGCATAAGTCCTGTCGCCTCACTTGCTTCACCGAGGCACGAGATGTTCATAGACTCGAGATTATTAGGTGTAAAAAACGTGTGTATTTCTCGAGTCCATGAACACTGCCTGTCTCGGTGAAGCAGGTGAGGCGACAGGACTTTTGCCGCCGACTGTACCACCCGTACCACCCGACTATTTTAGAAGGTTCAAGCGACGACGCGAGGAAACATATGTAACGGAAGGAGAAAGATTTATGTGTACCATGGTATAATTATTAGCCTCCAAATTTATCTTCATTAGAATGTTGATGGTTAGATGGATTCTGAAATTTACAGTATCTCACCCACAGCAGTTGGATGAGGGTGGAGGAAATGTGTGGGTGGTGAATGTGTGGGTGGTGGTGATAGTGTGGGTGGTGAATGAATGTGTGGGTGGTGGTGAATGAATGTGTGGGTGGTGGTGAATGAATGTGTGGGTGGTGGTGAATGGATGGGTGGGTGGTGGTGATGATATTAATGGTGTTGGTCGTGATCATATTGGTGGTGGTGATAGTAGTGGTGGTGGTGATAGTAGTGGTGGTGGTGATAGTAATGGTGGTGGTGGTGTGGTGGTGGTGGTGATAGTAGTGGTGGTGGTGATAGTAGTGGTGGTGGTGATAGTAGTGGTGGTGTGGTTGTGGTGGTGATAGTAGTAGTGGTGGTGGTGATAGTGGTGGTGGTGATGGTGATAGTAGTAATAGTAGGACTGCAATATGATCAAAGCGTCCGGCACCTCAGTCTGACATTCACACAAGGCAATAAATCTTTCCTTTTATCCCTCAATTTCCTTTTAGCAAATCTATTTCCTTTTTGGGTTCGATTTTGTGCCTTTCTCAGCTCTTCCATTATTCTCCTCGTTCCTGTTGCAGGTATGTTTATATATTATTTATTTCATTTTTATATTCTTTTAAAAAATCTGGAAATATGATACAAATTTATGTCCAAGGAATCATTCATAAGGTTTTTTGAAATAGTTCGTCGAGGAATTTCATATTTTTCCTTTCCTTCTCTTCCCTCTTCTCTCTCCCTCTTCTCTCTCCCTTTTTTTCTTTATTGCAAGTTGCTGTTGGAATAATGCATTTACAGGTAATAATATATAACAACTACATGAAACATAATCTTCTTAAATTATATTAGATCTTTTAACACATAACTTTACAAAATACTGGGTAAAGTGTGTGATTATTTTGGTTACAGGAACTACAGTATCAGCCTCACACGACTTTAAACCCATTTCACTTTTCGATCATTCGCTCATTACCCTCCTATTAAACCTCAAAGTGTATAATTCCTTCATGATATGATATATAACATTAAGCACTAACTAGGGATATATACAAAGAAGGTCATGGGCAATTTGATGACAATGATAGGAAAAAGGTCCATCATGTTGTTACTCCAGCCGTCGTAGTATATGCAGCAGTGAGAAAATATTTTGCTCTGAAAACATTACATTCTTTGTAGTGATGATTGACAGTCACTGCTTCTGCTTGCAAAGGAAATGTTAAATAAATTGATCTCCAGTCAATAACTCTGGTGACCTCTCTCGCTTCAGACACATTTCACTCTTGACTCTGGTGGTGTACGTGAATATATAAACAGAACACGAATTTCTTCATAAACGGGCAAGGCAAATAATGGCAGGATGTGGTTTTGGTTTGGTTATTGGGGCTTAACGCCTATCGACTTCGTAATGGTCAATTAAGGCGATGTAATTAAAGTGTGTGTGTGGAGGGGGTGAATGTGGAGAAATGTATTGTGCACGCGTTGTTTGTTTGTTTGTAACTAGGGTTTAACACCTATCGACTACGTAGTGGTCATTATGGCGATATATTTATAGAGTGCACGATAGAGTGTGTGTATGTGGAGAAGTGAACGTGTGTGTCAAGGAGTGTGTGTGGAGAAGTGTACAGTTGGACACATGAATGGGTGGTACAGCCCAAGTGAAAGATACTTGTCCCATTTGAGTAAGAAATGTCTATTATCAGGTAACTAATTGTTTGTTATTACCATCTTCAATACTGACTTCTGCCCCTGATGTCTCCTATCTGGCACTAAGGAACATGATATTGGGAGAAATTGACCATCTTTCACTTGGGCTGTACCAACCATTCATGTGTCCAACTGTACGTGTAAGTTGTGTAGTGTCTGTGGCTGAGGGTGTTGTGTAAGGTGTGGGAAAAGACTGGGAAGGTGTTCAGTGAGGGTAGAGGGACTAAAGAGGATGGGGGGGGGGGGGACCAGTGGGGACACTTGGAGGTATGGGGGAGGTTTTAGAGGAAAAGAAAGAATGGGAAATGGTTGAGAAAGTTTATTGTGGGAATAGAGTGGATAGAAAGAACCAGGAATGAATGGGAATAGTAGGTAAGGGACAGGAATAAAGACGTATGTGGTAGAGAGCAAAACAATGGAAGTATAGGGGAAGGCAGGCAGAAAATGGGGAATGTGGCCAGCTAATTAAAGTGAGGGGAGACAGCACCAGGACCAAGGAAAAAAAAGGGGGAGATGGAGGGAGGGGGGAAAGGAGAGGGAGAAGTTGGGCGGTGTGGTTCAGTGGATGGCATCAAAGTGAGACAGAGAAGAGAAGAGGGACGTGGACAGGTTAAACAAGGAAGAAAGACTGGAAAGTTTAACCGTTATTCCTACTTGGCATCTGGACGTATGGTACTCTCGGGTAACGATAAAAGATGGCGCTGGTGGCAAAGTGTAGGATAAGAGAAAACTTTAGTGTCAGAGTTAGAGTAACTTTACATATTTTATCACCGGCTTCACACGGACTCGGCATGTCTTTTTCGTAGATATTTGATTCGTAAAGGCGTTATATAATATTTTGCGTGTCAATATTTCAGTCTCTTGGTGTTTCACGTTTGGTTAAGTGTGCTCACATCATTATACAACCTTAATGCTTCCAATATGATAGTCTGAAATTATGTCAGTATAAACTTGTACGGAAAAAACGAGGCAAGCAATTGACGCTAGTAAAAATTTAGGCAATTAATCAAATTGACAAAAATATGAAGCGTGAGTCCATTCCATGTGAGCTGAAATTGATATTGCATGACATGTAAAAAAAATGTATTAAAGTTACACAAATATTTTCTCACATGGCTCCAGGTAAGTACGATAAAATGAAAATCAAAGTAATTATATAGACTGATCTAATTAATTACAAGTATACACATCCGAGGACAGTGCTTAATTAAGAGGGCTAGGCTATTAATTTGTCAACACAGGATATACAATTATTGGTAGATGTGTATTCTTATATAAATTCTTACCGTTTGTTTGTTCAGTGTTTCGAGGCACGTGGGTGTCAGGGTTCGTGTATCTCTTCCCTTGTTAGTCGAAAATTAAGTTTGGAAAATACAGAAGCTATGTATTTTATTTTCTGTGTAGTTTTTTGTTCCACGTCCGGAATATTTAGTAAAGAACCAAACCACAACCATCCGGCAAATTAAGTAACTGGGATTAAGGACCCCTGTAATGTAATAAGAAAATTGGAGGATAATGAGTCCTTCAAACATTGCCACGAAACATCACCAAAATGAAAGTAGCTTGTTTCGTGGCATAGTTAGAAGGAATCAGAAGCCACCAGGTCTCTCATACACGTTCACAGGAATCCTTAAGATCAGTAGGCAAGAATATCCTTGATGTTAACGATGGTGTGGTACAGATATGATGGATGGTTTTGTAGTATGTGTGTACATGCACGTCTTTGAAGTCATCGTACCTGTACCACGCCATCGTCAACACCACGAATGTTCTTGCCTAAGGCCCTAAAGGTGTCTGCCCAATGATTTTTCCTCCCTACAACCCAGTATTTTAGTGAATGAGATTAAGTATTGTATAACTTCATTATATCTGACTCGTGGTATGTATTACGTACAGTCGTCAGCACTGCCGATTGGTACAGTTGCCTCCAAAAGTTTCAAGGGAATGTTAGACTCTAGCAGGTAGTATTTCGAAATATTTCGAAATACAGGGGCTCACATGTTTAAGAGATTTAAGTGATTCAGTTCCTTAAGCAACAAAGTTCACTTGATGCACTAGTGTATCGAGAATACTCCATCTCACACACGTGGATTGTTTCCAGCTAAATAATAACAGTGATGCTACATCTCTGAATATGTGTGAGTCCCGGTTCACTCAGCAGTGCTGGCGAGTGTACAATACAGTACACTACATCAGTCAAGTTATGAAGTAAGTTTTAATATAAAAGCTTCACGGGTTCCTCAACTGAAAAAAACAAAGAATTTTATTAATTTACCTGCTGGATAATATAATGAATGTGTTTGATCTATGATTTAGCCTTTATGTAATCCTTGAAGAAGTGCTGAGTGTGGCGACACGAGTTTTGCCACCGACTGTACATTAATGAGGGTCAGAACAGAATCAAGGACAATAAAACTCGATACAGAAATAGCAAATTTCTTGTAGGAGCGGGAGAGGACAATCTCGGAGCATTTACAAAACAAAGAAAACTTTTTTTTTTAGTGGTACAGTTGAGCGCTATTCCACGTCATCTGTTCCTCATCATAAACTCCTGGAATGAAAAGCCTTGAACTAGAAGAGAATAGAATGATTTATTTGTAGTGTTATAACTGTGGTCGCTATGCAAGGGAATCATTGGTTAGATGGATGATGAGGATGGATCTTTGAATGTAGTGTCTATGATACTATATTATATTGTACGTAAGATGTTTGATTGAAGTAATAAACGCTTTGATTTCAGGAATTTGAATATGTAGATAGATATATAGCCGCGGAAAATCCCCCAACTGTCCATAACTTTACCAACAACAATTAAAAAGTAACACATAAGGACGTAACACAGATGTTCAACTCACCAGGAAGTGTTGTAGAAGGATTACTGAGACGGTCATAACAATAGTCTGTTCAAACCTTGTGTTCCGCTGGCCTCTTATGCTTAGATAGATAGAAATAGATAGATAGATAGATAGACAGATAAGAGATAGATAGAAATAGAGACAGATTGAGATAGATAGAAAGATATAGATAGATAGATAGACAGATAAGAGATAGATAGAAATAGAGACAGATAGAGATAGATAAAAAGATATAGATAGAAATAGATATAGATAGAAATAGAGACAGATAGAGATAGATAGAAAGATATAGATAGAAATAGATATAGATAGAAAGATATAGATAGAAATAGAGACAGATAGATAGAGGAAAATGGAACACAAGTTTTGAACAGACTATATAGTAAGGATCAGCAGCACAACACATGACACACAAGAAGACAATACTTGGGAAAATCTAGGGTTAATATTTTGGTTCCTCGCCCGGGCACAGTCAACAAACATAATTATAGTCACTAATATTTTACTTTTGAATCTATTGAAGCCGTAATGATGACTTTGATTTGATTTAACCTCTCAGCAGCTGTTTTGTTACTGAATTCAATAGTGGTTTCCAGTCATATATTTACTGACTAAAAGGAGACAACTTTTTTTTCTTTTTGGTAAATTGGAGTGCTACTGATTTATCCAAAGTATGCCAGGAAACATATCGCTTCAATGTTACGAGAAGGGGATCTGTTTCGTGACATAGTTGGGAGAAATCAAGGCACTCCAATGTACCTAAAGTATAATATATACCCATATGTCTATTTATTCTAATAGTATGCGTTTCATACTGTAACAACTGTGCATGGGAGAGAAATCAAAGCTTTTTCTGAAATATTTCAAGCATTGACTTCTTGCTTCGACAAATGTTAAGTGCTAGTTTCCTTGTGGCTTGTTATGACCTCAGACTTAGGAGAGAACCCAACATGTTCTACTGATGGTCTGACAGAAAACACTAAAAACATCAATGTTATTATTATTATTATTATTTTGCTTCACAGAGTTACATAATTTTCCTGCAAATAACACATATCGTCCTTGTCATAATTATTAACACCAGCAACACAGTTAATGCTAGAGTCTGTATATATTTTTTCTGTATTTTTCAAGATTCTACAAACGAATATGAACATAAAACATACAGTATATTCTCTAAGCCATTTTATTTAGTCCTTTCCTTTCTTTCTAAATCTTTTATAACACGTATCACACTGTCAGGTTTTTCTTCTTAAGCTGTTTTTTTTTTCATTCTCTATTCCCTAATATTCCTGGTTTTTCTTCTTAAGCTGTTCTTCATTCTCTATTCCCTAATATCCTGGTTTTTCTTCTTAAGCTGTTGTTCTTCATTCTCTGTTGTCTACTATTTTGCTTACATCTGGATTGGGTTGGGTGTTGTACCGAGCCTCGACCACTGATCAACTCCTTGCCTACTACTGTAACTAACCTGAACCTTGTCATTGTCTCAAGTCCCCACCGAGTCGACTCCTTCACTGTTCCATCACTGGTCCCCTATTTCACGTTTCCAAAGCTTCTTCGCTGTCTTTCCAACCTGTATTTCTCCCCTCACAATATTATCAGTTAACACTCAAATACTCATGGCAACACTGGTCCCCTATTTCACGTTTCCAAAGCTTCTTCGCCGTCTTTCCAACGTGTATTTCTCCCCTCACAATATTATCAGTTAACACTCAAACACTCATGGCAACACCTACTTAAGTGTATTTGTGAGCATGTGTGGGTATATTGAAGTGTGGTGCAAAACATTATATTTCACCTTGCCTGTCTCTTTCTGCCGTGGAAATTGGCTGGCTGAGAGATTCTTAATTAAGGAACTCAACACTGTTGGGGTGCAGGGAGGGTTGGGATGGGGGAATAGTTTTCTTATAAATTTCTAAACAGTGACGTGAAATAAAAAAGGTATTGGAGTTGTGACATAAACGAGTAGACGTAGAAACATAACAAGCCATTATCAATACGGAAAGGAAATTACAAACTGTTGAAAAATATTGAGAACTAATTAAAAGCTAAAAGGAAACTCGGAGAATAATTTATAACCATTATAATGATCAAGTATAGACGAAGGGTAAGGTAGGATAATATTAAAAGGAAAACAAAAGGTATCTGGTTAAAAGAAATCTAAAACGAAGATCCGATTGGCTAAAAAATATTTTTAAGGATTTGTATAGATAATTCATACGTGAATTATAATTACAGTCACGAACTAAGAGCATTATAAGATAAGTTAAGACATAAAGATCGATAATATGAAACTAAAATTGACAAAGCAAAAAAAAAAAAAAAAGAATAAAAAAAATTCATTAGTAAATTTTTCAAGGTAATAAATAAACCATTCCCGATATGAGCAAAGCATACGAAGGAAATATCAGCAACAGAAACAAAGGAATTGAATAATAGGCGATGAAAGAAAGGGACTGACGTAATGGTGAACAACAGGAACAAAAGAACTACAAAAATAGATAGAAGGGGAAGTCGTGTAGTTGAAGGGAATAGAACAGAAACAATAGACGGGAGGAAAGAAGGACATTTTAATTAGAGAAACTCATCTATGCCAAGGGAATGACAATAGGTTTGATTGTCAGAGGGAGAATATAGTCGTAATGAGATGCAGGGTGAACATTTTGGTGTAGTAAACATTTTGTAGTGAACATTTTGGTGTGGTAAACAACAGGAAGGGCCAACACAAAAAAACATATCAGAATGAAATATTAATTAAAAGGACCAACATGTATGGAAAAGACACGTGTTCAGAATACAAATATATATTATAATTAAATCATACCAAGAAGCCAACAATGAAAACTTTATAAAATGAATTACATAACAATAGTAATAATAATAAGTTTTTTGTTAATGAATTACATAGAAATAGTAATAATAATAAGTGTTACCAAGTTTAACAAAAAGGTAATTGAAACTAAATCGATATACAACTGAAAATAATCAGAGATACAACAAGAAATAATGAAATACAAAAGCTAACACAAATAAATTAAAAATATGAGAGGATATCACAAGTAACTGAAAAAAAAAATACATAAGAGATAGATACAACAAATCACACAGACAGACAAACTAACAAACATCACAGAAATAATGATACTGACACACACAGGAAATGAAAAGAACAATAACAACAACAACAACAACAACTGAAAATAATCCTGACTGAGAGACGTGAATAAATAAATAACAGCAACACATTACCTTGAATAATATTTACTTAAACATTGAAGAGGGATAAAAAAAATTGTAGTGGCGATCTACTTTACATAACATTCCAGTGACAGAACCAATAAGAGAGAGAGAGAGAGAGAGAGAGAGAGAGAGAGAGAGAGAGAGAGAGAGAGAGAGAGAGAGAGAGAGAGAGAGAGAGCACCTTGACAACAAATGAGGAGATACCTAACTTTATTTAATGGCTTTAATAACTTTAATTAACTTGGCACGTTTTCCTATTATCATCAAATTGTTGTCTTTCATAATATTACCGCAATCGTTTTCCAATAATATTTACTCTTATTGCTTTCCCACCCTGTATCTCATAACTTAATTATAGCCTTTAGCGGCAACGTTCCCCAGAGTGTTGGTTGGTTGGGCCTTGTACTGAAGGAAAAAAAAAAAATATATATATAAACCTTGTACTATACTTTACAGGTGGGAACGAAAGGGAAGTATGGGGCAAAGGAGATATAGGACGGTATTCACAAAACATTTTAATTAAATACTTTCAATACTTTTATAGCTTATCGTGAATCATTTTAAATACTTTCAATACTTTTATACTTCAATACTTTATCGTGAATCATTTTATAGCTTATCGTGAATCATTCCGAGGTTTGTGAAAAGTTTGATGGGAATCAGAATGAGCAGGGGTTAATTAGGGGTGTAGTACACTCAAACGGCTCGCTTTTATTCACCAGGTTGCAGGACTTTTGACCATGACTTTTTCAGAGCTTGTAAATCTGGAGCAACCGATTCCTCAAAATTATTCCAAGCAGAAAGACACCATCCATTATCATATTTTCTTTCCCTGTTTCCTTGCATACTTTGGAGGAATCAAGGAGCTCTAATGAACCAAAAGTGTATTACCCTCTTAGTAAATTGCACACGGACAAACCAATAATGATTCTTGCCAATTCATCCCAACAAATAGTATAACAACGTCAGAAAATTACACTATCAGCCTTAGGAAAACTTCAAACTTGGCCTAAGTGCACTTCGAAACCATTCAGTCCATTTGGAAAAGGGATTTGTGGATCGGGGTTCAAATTGTTTGTCCACGTATCTTAGTTGCCTTCATATATATTCTTTGGTAGTTGGGTAGGTGGAAATTTAAACCAAATAGATAAATAAATGGTATTCAATTAGTTAATTTGTAAAGGTGTCACCCAAAGGAAGCGCAAGAATAAATCAGGAACCATGGAACATAATTGGTTTGGTACGAGGAGAAGCTGGAAAGTAGAAAAGTTGGGAAAACAATCCTCTAATAAATAAAATCTGTATCTCATTTGCAAGGTTGAAAAAAATGATGGAGAAAAAGGGGAAGTAAGCTTCAAGAAATTATGCTTCACCAACTAAATAAAAATACGAGGTACTGAAACTGTAATAAGTCTTGAAAGAAACCTGAATACATTAATCTTATCGAAAGACTGGGACGGGAGGTAGAGATAATGGGAACTGATGAGCTTCAATGAATATAATTATAATGTTTATAATAATGAGCTACAAGGTTAGGACGGGAGTTGGGGGCGCAACGAGTTATCTATGGGGAGGGAAACATGAGGAGGGGAGGCAGGAGGCGAGGCAGGAGGCCAAGAGGCAGACTGGAAGGACTAAACTCCACTGGAACAGTCTGGAACCTCCCTGGATGGCCGCTGGATACTCGTCTGTTTGGAGAGAAGAAAAAAGAATATTGTGTTAGACATCTTGCAAAACATTACATCTTAAGCAGAAAATATTAATGATGTTAAGGGAAGTAGTATAGTTTCTGTAGAAAATAGCACCTTGGTTCCTTCAAAGTATGCCAGGAAACAAAACCACAATAACAATATTAATGGTGGCCTGTTGCTTGGAATACAATATTAATGGTGACCTGTTGCTTGGAATAATTTATAGAATTTAGTCACTCCAGAATTACCAACAGTCTACCACTTCCTTAATATATAGCAATACATTACTAGCTTAACTTTCTTTATAAAGAACATTATCGAGACACTACAGACATCAGCACCATTAGCTTTAAGAATAATATCGTTTCACCTAAAAGGTGAGGTAACCAAATATGGTCCCATATTATTCTCAAATCTTAGTGCATTACGGGGTTTCATTCTAGGTCCCCATATTCCTCTCAAGGGTCTAATAAGGCCTCAGTTAGGGCAAGGCGGCGTGTTCCACCGTCTCCCCTAATTTGTCTAGTGTCTCTTCGTGTGTGAGTTTTGGTGACGCCTTTATTAGGAGAGTGTAGTGAATGTGTTCAGTTCAGAGAATTTCTCCGTCCCTCGGAGATTTCTCTTTGCCCTACAAGTGTGAAACTTGTGGCACCTTGATCGGGCCTCATTTTCCACACAATGGACAACCAAGGGTGTCACTGAGACAAATCAGAACAAAAATTTTGCACCCTCCTTCGTGGCTGTGGCAGAAATAGTCCTCTATAATTATGTGTTATGTTGTTTTTATATGCTGGTATTTATTACCGTCTATGTACTCCCTGGCTGGTCATTAACGAAGACAATCACTAAGGGTTAAGGGGGTAATTTGTTGTCAGTAAATATAATTGGATGGCCATTTATTCCTCCAAGCTAATACCAAGAGACACACCATGGACCTCAGTACACGAGTCGGAGATTTGTATTGTTGCTTACTTTGGAGGAATCAGGTGCAGTCCACTTCGTACAACAAAACTATATTTCCCGTTCAATTCCTAATACGATTAGAGCGTGGTCTTTGATCTCTTCCGCACTCATAAATCAAATTCACGCATCAAGGTTGGTAAAATAATCCGATGCTTCTATTCCTGGTATATTGGGAAGCTGATGTGAATTATTATCAAACAACCTCTGTCCAAAATATGCAGCAGCTATGTCAGCACTTCAAATCGTGTGACACATGACTGAAATTTTTGTAACAATATAATTGATGACATGTTTCTTCTAATTGTTAACAAGGACAAAGTCTGGAAATATTTTTATAGAGTGACAGTAAGACATTAAAGCTAAAATTGATGTTGTTGGACGATGGGTGGTACAGGGAAGAACATTCGTGGTGTTGACGATGGTGTTGTGCAGGTACGATGGCTATGTTATGTGTCTGTGGAGTCATCGTACCGGTACCATACCATCGTCAACACCACGAATATTCTTGCCTACGACCCATTGAATGTTCTGTGTTCACTCGTCAACGAAAGCCTGTTTGTTACTTCACCAAACACATCTTGAAGGAGGATAAAAGGGACAGTAATATAATAATAGGACAGTATTTTTTTTTATTTTTTTTTACACCTTATTATACATCACATTTATTTATTTCTAGTGTGTTGTATTGTCTTCATATCCATTTCCATGTCTGAATCCTAAACAACGAACCAGAGAAGAATGCTGTGTAATAATTAATTTTTGTTTTTCATGGTGTCTCATTAGCCATCTTCCACAGCATTAATATGGGTTGTAAGGTCTGTTTTCCAACCTTCCCATCTTCCTTCTGACGTTAATGAGAAGGTAGAAGCAATCAGCAGGTAGGGGAGGAGAGGTGAATATGTAGATAAGATGATCTATTCTCTCACTGACTCATTTTTCCACTTCCTCATTATTTTTGCTCTCATGTCCTTAATATATCCTTCTTCACTCTCTCCCAGTTCTTATATCCTTCTTCCATTACCCTCTCACTCACCCTTCCTCATTCTACTCTCTCTCCCACTCGCTCACGTTCCGCCCCAGACCGTCAAATTTCTCTTTCCTTCCTCCCTCACTCATACACTCTCGACTTCCTCTCTCACGCCCTCTCTTGTCTTCTCTACACTCTCTCCTCTGCTGCCTTACCCTTCCTGTTCCTCTTACCCTCTTAATGAGAAAGATGGAGGGTTGGTGGGCAGGAAAGGATGGTAAGATAACCTACTCTTTTTCCTTACTCTCATATTACCCTTTCTGCTCTCTCACTCTCTCTCTCTCTCTCTCTCTCTCTCTCTCTCTCTCTCTCTCTCTCTCTCTCTCTCTCTCTCTCTCTCTCTCTCTCTCTCTCTCTCTCTCAACACCCACCCACACACACCCATGCCCTCATTAAGTTTTCATTGCTCACTGGTAGACAGACAGCCAACGAGCTTTTTGTCCCTAGATGAATGAGTCTATATATCTGAGGTGATGGATGACTGTGTATGTGTATATCCATCACGCACACACGCGCTTTCATTAACACATACATACAGGAATGATACAGTACATACACCCACAAGTACGAGACCACTTACTGTATATATTATTATAGACATTCATAATTATACTCTCTTACATATACACGCTTATACACCCATACCCCCAAAAAATTACACATACACACACACAAGTAAGCACATCTATAATCACACACATAATATGAACATGCTACCTATATAATCACACACATATATATGAACATACTCGTACTGTACACACACACACACACACACACACACACACACACACTGAGGGTTCTGTTGTGTGCTTTATTGATGAAGACGGAGGCATTAATTGAAATGGTCCTTGTGGTAGTGGTCGTGGTAGTAGTAGTGGTAGTGGTAGTGTTAGTGGTAGTGTTGGTTAGGGTATCTGCTGTGATTGTGGTGTATTTGTTATGGTAGTGGTAGTGGTTGTAGTGGTGTTGGTTAGGGTATCTGCTGTGATTGTGGTGTATTTGTTGTGGTAGTGGTCATGGTAGTGGTAGTGGTTGTAGTGGTGTTGGTTAAGGGTATCTGTTGTGATTGTGGTGTATTTGTTGTGGTAGTGGTAGTGGTAGTGGTTGTAGTGGTGTTGGTTAAGGGTATCTGCTGTGATTGTGGTGTATTTGTTGTAGTGGTGTTTATGTATCATTCGTTGTCTTGTAGTGGAGGTAGTGGTGGTATTAAAGGCTTTGACATGTTGGTGATGTTGTTATTGAATGTTATTGTCATTAGCAGTAATTTATGTGGCTGTTGCTGTTGCTGTTGTTGTTGTTGTTGTTGCTGTTGTTATTGTTGTTGTTGCTGTTGTTGTTTTGGTGGTCGTAGTTGTTGAAGCTATTATTGCCACTGTTGTTGTTATTACTACTGTTGTTATTGTTGCTATTGCTGTTACTGTTGATGATGGTGGCAATTGTGGTAAATGTTGTGTACTGTACAGCTACAACTATTTTGGGTTGTACTGGTCCCTTTTTTGTTGGTGTTGTGGGTTGTGGTTGTGGAATTTCACTGGTTGTACATACGTTTCCTCTCTAACAATTACCAGGAAAAGTTTGATAATCATGAGCAATCAAATGAGCCCAGCTTTAATCCAATGGGGTAACACACACACATACGTACACATACACATAAATACACACATATACGTACGCATATACAAACACACACACATATGCACATGCGTATACATACAGTATATACACTATTTCATGCAAAACACTCAAATAAACAGACTCTTGTACACACACACACACACACACACACACACACACACACACACATACATACATACAAAGCCAAGTTGATGACACTCCCATGTACAGTACAGTCCTTGTCCTGGACGGCTGGGTGGACAAAAGGGACAGACGAGACTGGTAATTACTACATAACCATATTATCAACACACACACACACACACACACACTACCATTATCATCGACTACTACAAACAAACAACACCCATCTCATTCATCCTACACATTATCACAGCCATTATAAGCATGATAAAACAGTACAGTTATACATACATACAGTCGGTAGCAAGAGGACTTTTGTCCATTTCTGTTGTGGTAGTAACATCAAGGGAATATTCTCTTACTTATTGGTGAAATGGAAAGTCTCTAATTCCTGATACAAACTATACCAGGAAACAAGCAACCCTCAAGAGAAACTCTCCCTATAAGCAGCGATTTCAATTGATTGGAATATATAAGTGTGTTATTATCTATATCTAAGCAGCTACAAGTATCTTCATGTAACGTCAAATACTTCTTAACGTATCACATTTCGTAATTAGGTTAGAGTAAGTAGGAAAGAACATCTGCAGGTAACAGGGTAACTCTATTCTTTCTGTCCACCCATGACGTCTCATTTCGTTCCTCTCCTCTTCTTTACTCTTTCTTCACCTTCCCTTGGTCTTATGTTTACTCGTCCCTTTTTCTCACATTCCTTCCATTTCGTCATTTTTATCCTTATATTATTTTACCCTTGTTTACATTTTAATAAGACCCAGTTTCTTCCTTTGCTTTCCTCTTTCCTGCTCTCCCTCTTCCCTACGTCCTCTCCTGTTACCCTTTCCTTATTTTCTTTCCTCACGTTCTATCCTTCTCTCCCCTAGACTCTCTCCTCTTCTTCCCTACCTTCTCTGACCCTAGCATTACCCTCATTACATCAAGTATTCATAAACGCTATATGCTGTCTCCACCAATCACTACCATCGCCTTCGTTATTACTTCTGTCAGCAAACAATTATCTTGTCTTGTAATATTTATGGCTTGTCCAGCAGGCATTAAGCGTTGATACCCATGATTACTTCAGCAAATATTAGATAGTAGCACGGGTTCTATTTGCCATCATTAGGACTCATTCAAACAGCGTATTTATGACTAAATATATACTTATTATTATAGCACACGGCTGCCTCACATGTACGAACAACTTGCAGAAATATCTCTCCTCCATCTCGTGCCACCAACAGATTTTCTCAGCATTGGTATTGTCGTAAGTTACACAACTTGTGCCACTTAATTAATAGTTTCCACTTTGGATACACCATCACAACTTCACATTTTTGACCAACCAGGAGATTTCCCCCAACTACACACACACACATAAATTCCCTTTTACCCATCTCCCTATTTTCACTCTTCGTGGCCTGCTTATATAACTCTTCCATCTTATATTTATAGATCAAGGATACGGGGATGGAAGAAGTTTAGTGAGAATTATATATTGTGTGACAATAAGGCCAGGGACCTTTTTCCATTAGCTATCCTACCTGTATATCACGCCACAAACATTTCACGCCTCACTCACCATCTCTTCACTCCACACTATATCCGTCTTTTTATCCGTCACCCTTCTTTTTTCCTCTTCTTACCACTTATCTTTCCCTGCATCAACAACCCACAAACACCACAACATAAACCATCACCCCCTATAGCTTATCAACACTCACTATAACCTTTTCACTTTTCACCTCCATGCACTGATAATTCCCTCAACCTTCAATAATACTCCCCAATCTCTCATCCCCCACAACCAGCACTCGTTCTTACTTTACATCTTCACCTCTCACCCTTTCTTCATCCCTCATTCACCCACAACCACACTCGTTCTTACTTAACCTCTTCACCCCTCACCCTTTCTTCATCCCTCATTCACCCACCTGTGACGACGTGGATGGTAACGTTGGTAGAGGCGAGGTTGGTGACGTTACAGGAGTAGGTACCCGAGTCCCTTCTTTACGGCGTTACTCACACGAAGCCACGACCTGGCCACAGAACCCCTCAGCTCAGTCTTCAGGCTGTGGGTGCAGAGAGAAGAAGAGTGAGTATGTGTGTGTGTGTGTGTGTGTGTGTGTGTGTGTGAGAGAGAGAGAGAGAGAGAGAGAGAGAGAGAGAGAGAGAGAGAAAGAGAGAGAGAGAGAGAGAGAGAGAGAGATGGAGAGAGAGAGATAAAGATACAGAGAGACAGAAGAGTCCCTGCAGGTACGATGAGTGCGTGTGAGCGTGAGTAGAGGGTGTGGTGAGTATAATGAAGGTGTGGTGAGTATAATGAGGGTGTGGTGAGTATAATGAGGGTGTATATATATATATGAGTGTTTGGTGAGCGTGTATAGTCAGGATGTGGAGAAGGTAGGTGTAGATGGGTGTATAGACAGAGTGTAGAGAAAAGAGTGTTGGAAAAATAATAGTGTGAGTGTGTGGTGAGCATAATGAGAGTGTGGTGAGAAGGTAAAATGAAGGGGGGGAGGGGGAGAAGTGAGGAGGGGGGGAGGGGGAGAGGGGGAGGGAGGGAGGGGGGGGAGGGGGAGTAAGCACAGTACCAAAAGAAGCACACGAAAAATGACATAACTCTGAGGAATTCTTACCCGGCTACTGGGTATTATTCTGCGTAACGTAATGAGAAAAGAAGAGAACGGAAAAATAGTGAGAGAGGAGAGTGGAGAGGATATTAACACTGGAAGGGAAAGAGGTAAAAGGGAGGAGGTGAGAGGAAGGAGGAGAGGGAAAGGGAGAGGTGGGAGGAAGGAGGAGATGGAAAGGGAGAGGTGGGAGGAAGGAGGAGAGGGAAAGGGAGAGGTGGAGGAAAGAGGAGAGGGAAAGGGAGAGGTGGGAGGAAAGAGGAGAGGGGAAAGAGAGAGGTGGGAGAATGAGAGAAGAGAAGGGGAGAGAGAAGGAAAGGATAGGGGAGAGAATAAGAGAGGAGGAGAGGGAAAGGGAGAGGTGGGAGAGAATAAGAGAAATGGATAGGGGAGAGAAGGAGAGAGAATAGTGAGAAGAATGAGAAAAGGGAAGAGAGAAAGGGAAACTGAAGAGGAATAAGAGAGGAGGAGAGAGAAAGGAAGAGGAAAGAAGAATGGGAAAAGGTGAGATAGAAATGGAGAGAGAGTAGAGGAATGAGATAGGAGGAGAGAGAAAGGGAGTGGTGGAGAGAAATGAGAGAGAGAGGAGGAGAGGGAAAGGAAGTAATAAACTACAACTACGAAAACATAATACAAAGTCGAAAGGATAAAAAAATATAAAAAAAAAATTGATAACCTATGGAAGGATAAGGAGAAAGTAGAGGAAGAGGAGGAGGAGGAGGAGGAGGAAGAGGAGAGGAGAGAGTGAAGGACCAGAGGAAGAGGCGGTGACACTCGATTATGGTGATGTAGAGGGGAAATGACTGTCATTCTCTGAGGGGCTGAGAAATGAACGTGAAAATAAGGAGGAAATGGGAGGTATCATGATGGCAGATAAGGGAACGATAGATGGTAGTTGGTGGGAGAGAGAGAGAGAGAGTAGTAGTAATAGTAGTAGTAACTATGGTGATAGTAACTACAGCAATTACAACAACAACAATAACAACATTAACGACACTGCCTAGGAGGGTTTATTTTATTCTCTGTGAATACTAGCCATCCCCCACAGGGCTAGAAAATTTTTTGTTGTAGGATCTGGTCTCTTTCTAGCCGATTTGACGAGATCTGCCCACATGGATTAAAAATCCTCGCGGAGGCTTTTATTTTTCCACTGCTGTGAGGACCGCCAGCACTCGGGGGTGTATTATCCCTTTATATGCAGCAGTGTAAACTCCCTTCCCCTTTATGGTTCCTTCAGGACTGGTCTCATGGAAGGTACGACCCCCACTTGTAACTCTCGTGGTAACGAGTACATGGGCGGATCAAAGACCTTCCCCCCAATCTCCCTGGTGGTCGGAGGCCCCCAGACTCCCTGGTCCAGTAAACTCTGGTCCCAGCTTCCTAGAATCTGCTTCGGGGCCAGCCCCTCCTTTATTTCATTTTATATTATTTTTTTAATTGTGAACAGAGCGTACTGAATACTCTGGGGCTGGATCATTCTGCCCTGGAAGAACATCAACAACAACAACAACAACAACAACATCAACGACAACCACGGCAGTAGCAGAAACATTACAGTTTTTTTTTTTTTAGTATTGTAAAGAATAAAATATTTCATTCATTGTCTCATATAAAACATAGATTTTCTTTATCTGTCTTTCTTTTATATGTATTCTCATTTATCCATCTATTTACCTCTCTCTCTCTCTCTCCCCCTCCCCCCCCACTCCCCCCCCCCCCCTCCTCCTCTCTCTCTCTCTCTCTCTCTCTCTCCTCTCTCTCTCTCGCTCTCTCTCTCTCTCTCGCTCTCGCTCTCGCTCTCGCTCTCGCTCTCGCTCTCGCTCTCGCTCGCTCGCTCGCTCGCTCGCTCTCTCTCGCTCTCTCTCGCTCTCTCTCGCTCTCTCTTGCTCTCTCTTGCTCTCTCTCGCTCTCTCTCGCTCTCTCTCTCTCTTTCACAAACACACACACACACACACACACACACACACAACACAAGCCCCCACTGCACCAGACCATTTGCATTCTCTACTGTGTGCTCGCTTGTCGTGAACTTGCCCTCAAAATATCTCTTGCACCCTCTTCCTTTCTTCTCTCTTCCTCCTTCCTTTCCTCTTCTGCCTCTCC
>JAWZYT010005698.1:37500-57598 GCA_034508575.1 Petrolisthes manimaculis
CCCCCTTAAGTAAGAGGATTCAATAGCCTTCCAATTTACCAACAAGAGAACACAAGATTTTTTTTTTTTTTTTTTTTTTTTTTTTTTTGTAATAATTAATTCACTTGTATCACAAATAATAACAAACGTCAACAACAAGACATGGATACTTGTTATAGATCGTGACTGTACAATACTACATTTTACATCTGGTAATATTATACACCCAAGGAAGGAAGACATAAGATTCACCGGTACATTAGTGAATAAATATGTATTGTATTGTAATATTGTATTGAGGAATCATTTGCCCTCTTTTCACTTCGACCGGAAACAGAAGATCCTCATAAATTTGGTGATGAATGAAATATAAGCCTCATGAATTCGAATTTGATAAAGCCGACTCCTTTGCTTTTCCCAAATTACCATTATACGTCATCATTCTAATTAAAGGATTAGCGCTACTTGAAAAGAAATAAGATTAATCATTCGGCGATAAAAATCTTGGACGGTATAATGAAGCAATTTAGTTTTCCTTTAATCCAGAGTGAGATTTGAGAATAATCGTCACATTTGATTACTCGTCAATTAAAAGAATAAAGAACAATTCGATTCTCTTCCGCAAAGGAAATTAGATATCGCTTGTTAAGGTTAGTATAAGGGGAGAATTTCCGTGTCGTAAAACATGTTGAAATTCTTGCCAATATTTTTCTTCAGTGATTAAATGGCTGCAGTTATTTTAAGCATCCAAATTCATGGTTTAATTAATGGGACAGTGTATCATTGGTACATTGGAGTGCCGTGATTCTTTGAAAATATGCCAGGAAACAGGACCAGATTAAAAAATAATGGTGCCCCATTGCTTGGAATACTTTAGAGGTATCAGTTGCTCAATTTTACGAACCCTGTACTACACCATTAAAAGAATTAGTAAAATATCGATTGTGAGTTAGAATACAATAATAAAATTCTGCTCTGACAGAAATGCATGGGTTAATAATATACCTTTCTTTTAATTTGACAATCTAATATAGTATATAAACGAGATTTGCTGTGGGGTGTTGTGTTGTATTATCTTGTATAACATGACAATGACACAATATAAATATTTGTAACAGGAAACCTCTCTCCACACTATACACTGTTTTGCACAACACATGAATGATACAGTATATAAATACTTGTAACAAGAAACCTCTCTCCACGACTGAGAACTACTCAGTATAAGAAATATCTTGCTACCAGTTTAGCCTTGATTGCTATGTAGTTTTTTCTGGAGATTGTGGGTTTAGCGAGTCGGGTCTGTGAGCACAGGAAATTATGGTGATAGAATATTTTCTGCTTGTTGAAAGAATAACACCGAATGTTCAACTCACCCCATTGACAAAAGTAAAAAAAAAATGTGGCGTTGCAGAAGTTTACAATTAAAAATTTTCAAACGAGAAAAACACAAGCTTTAAAACAATGCACAGTTGCAGAAGTTGGCAATGAAAATCTTTCGCGAAAAATCAAATAGAAAAATGTGCAGTAACAAAAACTTGCATCAAATGTTGTAAGCATATTCACACACTAAAAAAACAAAAACAAAAAAGAATAATAACATTAGCTGGATGGAAATAGTCCTATAAAGAAAAAAGATGACCACTGATTCAGCTCCCACTAACATCAACACCAACTCCTCACCTCTCGTTATTAATACTTTTCCATTGTGATTTTAATCGAGTTGTGTGTCGGCATCCTTACCAAAATTACAAAAGCCTCTCCACATTTCATTTCTTTTTTTAATTGGGTTGACGATGTGGGTGAAGTCACTATTTTAGTGTTAGTTTGCCTTATATATGACAATACTACATACGACTACGCCACTTGTATTATATTGTAGCACACACACACACACACACACACACACACACACACACACACACACACACACACACACAATAATGATAATAAGAGTCACTTTGTTGCTTGGGCCTGTTTGGAAAAATCAGTAAGCCATAATTTTTACAGACCAACTCCTTAACTTTTAAAGAAGAGAAAGGTTAAATGAACATCACACCAGGACAGATTATTATTATTATTATTATTATTATTATTATTATTATTATTATTATTATTATTATTATTATTATTATTATTGTCTCTCTAAGTGGTAGAGACGTGAGTAGGGAGGGGCAGGGTGAGCATCTGCCATCAACCCTAATAGTCATCATATGTCTGAAGTGAAGGGAGGAGGAGGAGGAGGAGGAGGAGGAGGAGGAGGAGATGAGAGGAAGAAGAGGAAATGGAGGAGGAGGAAAAAAGGAGATGAAGAGGATGAGGAGAAGGAGGATTAAATATATGAGGATGAGAGAATGAAGTAGAAAAACAAAACGACGACGGGCAGGAAATAGAGAAGGAATGGATAACCGAAGAAGAAGGAGAAGAAAAAGGAGAAGGAGAAGGAGAAGGAGATAGTGAAGGAGAAGGAGAAGGAGAATGAGAAGGAGAAGGAGAAGAAAAAGGAGAAGGAGAAGGAGAGGAAAACATTTGGGGTAGGAAATGAGGTGCTCAGGTACACAAGCAAAACTGATATCAAGCACGACGGTGAAGGGGGTTGACATGGAAGGGAGTTGGAAGAAGGAAATGGAGGGGGGGGGGGGTAATATCAGTAGAGGGTGAAGGCCATAATAATCCCTGTAATCCAATCTGTCAATAACAGCTGTGAAAAAAATGGGCTAAATCATATCGTAATTTTTATTTTTCATTTTTACTTTTTTATTTTATTATCATTATCTTTTCTATCGTCACACCCGAGAGATGATCAGGAGGACTGTGTTAGGATCAATAGGGTGAGTGAGTCAGAGGTGGAGAGAGTGTAGTAGATCCCCTCGGTGGTGTAATTCATCCCAACGCTTTGCTCCATTGCGGCTCTAATGTCCCCTGAAGCTGAACTACGAGACGCTTATTTTCCTACTCCAAATATCCAGATAGAATTCTTGAAAGTGGGTCAGACTTAGATATAAAATTAGTCGTTTATTTTTAGTTTTTTTCTGTTTGTATTCCTACTTCCGAGATCAACATGATATTCGTTTAAATGAATCAAAAGGAAAAAAGTTCTTTTGTCTGTTTTGTCATTTCAAAAACTAATTTGGATTTCATAAAAGTACCACGTAGTAATAAAAAGGAGTTCTTTTTCTCTGCTACTTTCAAAACCACCAAAAATAGGTTTTTACAGATACGGAGTATATTTAAAAGCAGGATTAACTTTTTCCCTGATTTAATTTTATCCCACAAACAGATTTGAAATTTTAAAACACAGAATTTTGTGCTCCAAAAAGTTCTTCCTCTCAGTACACAGACACATGGTAATTCTTTCGTTTTTTGCAATGCACTAACATTATAGAGAACCTTTATCAGCACTCAAATATACACACACTACAAGCAAACATGGATGAACAAATGTGTATGTATTACTCATACCTTTACAGACATATCAGTACGAAAATGTGCATAAATTACTGTTATAAAATATCATGAAATAATGCTGTAATTATTCTTTTTGGAAAAATATGACATCCCCTGCCTAAAGTTATATCCCGAACTTTAAATACAAAAGACATTAATAAGGAAACGAGAAGGATTATGTGGAACAGATAGCATTAGAAAAACTCAATCAATCACAATTACAGTAATAAACCATCCCTTCATTCAAACAAAATGCATTCTATATATAGTACACATAAATATATATTGACAACTGTTCATGGATTGAAGAACGTAATGATTTAAACAATAACAAAAAATATATCACTACATTTTCCATAACCAATGTTATATTGTTGAAATACAATGATGAAAATGAAACTATAATGTACTCAAATGTAATAAATCTATTCTGAATAGGCTTGTCTGTTTATATGTATGTTGTTTGCATGTTCCCTCTATCCTCCGTGGAAATTATGCTGCAGAATGCTCTCAACAACTCTAACAAGGCCAATTTTATATGATGAATATAATGGTGGTGTGTATTAAGCTTCCTAAAGTGACGCTCTTTGTAGCTAAAATTGGATGTAATACTCTTTATTTTTAAGATCTGAGGCGTGTCGGGATCATAGGAAAATGTGTACTTTTTGGCATCTAAAAGAAGCTGGCAAAGAAGAAGGTCACAATACTTGGGGTATATGTGAGTAGGTTACTATTTTAGGAGTGGTAGAGGTAACAAGTTCCGAGGCCCAACAACAGGCTTAGTTGTTTACGACTGTGATATATTGTCCTATCTTTTATATTATCCAGTCCAACGCCGGCAACTTCCACTAGAATATATGGAGTTCAGGTGCCGCTACAACTCTCATAATTCTCCTTCCTAATATTTTCAAGACAAAGCATCAAAATGTACCTTCTAAATTATGTTTTCTGTAGCTGACACAAACGTTCTTTGAAATGAAAGGATGCAATAATAAAGACACCTACAAGTAACATAACACACAACAAGTCATACATAGGCTAAAACACTCTTAGAAATATATCATTAACTACCTTGAAAGAATTCTTCTCTCTCTAGATATTATATACATTCATGTCTATGCCCTTTATCATATACATATGCTCATACATATAAACACAGCTATACACATACACAAACATCTCACACACATATATACGAGTGCATGTCTCCTTTTTATCATGCCCAAATACACACATACACACAGATACGTGTATTTACATAACCACACTGTATCAGTCACACACACACACACACACACACACACACACACACACACACACACACACACACACACACACACACGCCCAGGAATATCTCTCACAATTCTTGGGTCGTGAGCAGGAATTTTTAACCGGAACGAGGTAAGGATGACACAAAGTGGCCTCCCTCTTGGACACGGGCCCCTCCTTACTCCCCCTCTTCTTTACTCTTTATTTGTGTTCTCCTCTTCCCTTATTTTCTTTCTCACCTATTTTTTTCCGATTACCTCATCCTCATTACTCCATTTTTCTTTCCCTTTCTACTTCCTCCATCTATAATCCTCGTCTTTTCATTTCTCACCTCCTCTTTACTCATCTTCATCCCTTCTCTTTCCTTCTCTATCTTCTCTACTCCTCATGAAATGAAAAGGAGAGACAACAGGGAATGGAGTTTCTCGTAGCCCCCCAAAACACACCTAAAAGTTTATGAAGCGTAGGGTCCATTTAGCAAACAAACACACGCTCTCTACCTGAGGATTTACGGTCATATTCGTAGTCGTCCTTCTCTTGGGGCAATAACAAAGCTCCCGTACACGAAGCACGCATCGATCGGGTGTGGAGAGAGAGAGAGAGAGAGAGAGAGAGAGAGAGAGAGAGAGAGAGAGAGAGAGAGAGAGTGTGATGTGATTTTCCTTTCGATTATACTTATTAATGTATGTGATGTTTAGTTGTGTTCATTCCTTCCCTCTTAATATTCACTGAATTATGTATGTTGTGTGATTATTAATTATTTACATGCTTACCCTAATGCCATATGGTCTAAGCACTAGGAAGATATTGATACTCTCTCTCTCTCTCTCTCTCTCTCTCTCTCTCTCTCTCACTCTCTCTCTCTCTCTCTCTCTCTCTCTCTCTCTCTCTCTCTCTCTCTCTCTCTCTCTCCAAAATTGAATCAGGTAGGAAGCTCCCACACAGAAAAGTTACTCCCCGTCCCTTTCCTCTCCTCAGATATTGTTGTTGCTTTACTCGATAAACCGTGGAAATGGAAGTAATGTGGTAGAGTAGGAAAGATAGTGAAGTTACCCTCGCTCGCTCTATTTTTTTTTTTTTTTTTTTTGTGTGTGTGTGTGTTTACGAGTAAGTGTGTGGTTGATATGATTAATTTACATGTGGTTGTTTACGTGTGTAGTTTAAGTGGTTGGTGCTGTTGTTATGACTTGTTTACGTAAAGTCAGCAAAATAATTATTGGAACCACCCTTACTTTGAAATTCAGTATAATTATCCGTAGGTGGGTTCCAATACTTTTTTTTTTTTCCCTACTTTATATGGGTCAGTTTGCCTCAGTGTTGCGTGGGCAGTGAGTGGTTCATATGGCCCGGTGCTCTGTCTATTTTGCATAACTGATTTTCATAGATACACTACATGGTTCTTATGTAAGAATGAATTTCATGGGTGGTCTCCATGTATGATTTGCAGGACATCATAAGAACACACAAACACACGCATACACACGCACACACATACACACACACACATTGAAATTGGTGTAATATGAATATAGCCATAATATTATAGGATAGGGTTATTATGAGGACTATTATTTTATTTCTACATTAACGAGGACAGCGAACCTTAAAACTAACTTGTCCGACAGATTCAGAATTCCACAATAAGGCTGAGGTAATATTAAGCCAATGGAACCACCTGTGTTAAATAGTTGTAACGTTTTATCCCCTTTATTAAGGAAACTAATGCTGCAGGGAACTTTCACGTTTGTTTGGATGAAACATACAATACATTACTGATATATCGGACTAAGATATTAACTCCTATGATACAATGGAGATAGAGATTCAGCCAGATAGCCAACCTGCTAGTCAGTCAGGCAACAACTAGCAAGCCAGTCAAGGGGCCAGCCAGTCAGCCAGCCAACCTGCTAGTCAGTCAGGCAACAACTAGCAAGCCAGCCAAGGGGCCAGCCAGTCAGCCAGCCACCAGCCAGCCAAGCTAGTCAGTCCAGTCTACCCACGTAAGAGATAGCCACCAAGTCAAGCGCCTCTTGATTAAAGGCGCCTTCTGAATTATGTCGCCTGGATTTTGAGCTGCTCCACAAACTCGTTCTGAATTTATGACTCACTGACTTAATTACCTCATCCACCTCGCCCTCATTTTTCTTCTTTATCCTCGTCTCCATAATTCTACAGTCATTTTCACCCAAACCTTCACTTTCTCTCTCTTTCTCTTGTCTTTGTTTTAGTCTGAGTTTGAGTCTGTTTTTTCCTTTTGTTCCTCGTCTTTGTCTTTCTAGTTTACATTCTCCTTCTTTCTCCATCAATCGACATAATATATTATCTTCTTTACTGTTTCTCTCCTCTTCCTCATTCCGGTAAGCTACTCCTTTTCCTTCTGTTCTTTCTCTTCCACACTTCCTTTACTGTGCCTCCCCTTCCTCTTGACAGCCCAGCACCTCCATTGCTGCTCCACGCCTCAAGGCACGTCCTCTAACCTTTAACACTACACGATAATGGTCTCTTGTGTTATCAAACGCGTCTTACACTCTGAGATTGATCTATTGACTGGAGGCAAGACACTAATGGCAGAACAACACCCACAGTCACCTGTCGCTAGGAAAATGTATTGGTGAAAAGAGACAGTCACCTTTAAGGAGATGGTATACTTTTGGTATTGTATGAAAAGCCACAATCAACTAACCACAGACTTCCATTGTGCAAATAAATCAGTCTCAAATCGAAATAAAATCAGACAATATTTCACATCAACTCAACCCCCTCTATTATTATTATGAGGTGCTGCAAAATCATACACGTGTTGTTCTTTATTACCAATATATTTACTACGACGAAAGGAAAGTGTCGGTGGATATTTGAGTGTGGCTGTACATCTGGCCACACTCCGGTGAGGCCCACCCAGCGTTGTCAACGTTGGCCGAGATATTAACCCCGAAACACTAGTAGTGAACTCCGCTGGCTCGAACCATTCACTGGTGGGGGTGGGGGGGGGAGAAGTAAGGAGGAGGGGGGGGGGTTGTTGAGGAGGGTAGGTGGGGTGCCTGTACAAGAGAGATGAGAAAATATTTTTGAGCTAAAATAAAAGTACGAAAATTCAGCCGATTATCAATTATTTATATACTGACTTTCGTGTCAATTATTAACATAATTAATGGTTAAATCAACTTTTTAATATTATGATGTAACACAAAAACAACCGAAGTAACATTATTGTATACTTTATTCGTATTGTATTCAATGGTTATCATCAATTAATAAACGCTGTAAAATACTTACACAATAACTATATAAGATTCATGAAGTAGAAGGCTCTTTATTAATGAAACAAATGTAAATACTGTACATACCTTCATATTGCATGTGTCACTTTCATTTCCCCCTTATCTACCTAACCGTTTGTAATCATAGTGTAAAATATCAAGGCTCTCATTATCTCTCACGTGATAGCACCATTGTAATATTCTGAATAGTCTTAATAATGGCCTGTTGTATTGAATATAGTGAATACATACTGTTTGATTATTTAGTATGAATCCCTCGGCATATCCTCTGTTTCTAGGTAGTATATATTTTTTATTTTGGCAGACAATACTTGTAAGCAGAGGCCAGAATATTACTATGCTGCTATCATCATGTGAGGGATTATGAGAGCCTTGATATTTGACACTCCCATTATAAACTGTTAGGTAGATACGAGGGAAATGATAGTGTGTGTTAGTGGTATCAACACTTAACAGGTCGTACCATATTATTATAGTTAGGGGCCTCTCGTGGCCTGACCTTCTCTCTCTTCCCCTTATATCGTCACCAACACATAGCAAAGGTGATGTTAACCAAGTCGAAGATGCTGTGAATTACATTATTGCTGCTCTCTTCAAATGGTGACACTGTCTCCATCCAGTGGGACTCATGGGAAGCATTCAACATCTCGAAGCTTCACTCAATAATCGAATGGCCTCACAAGAGTCACTGGCTACTTACAGTCTGCAGTCCCTACGCTTAGACAAAAATATAACATTTTTGTTATCATCCCTAGTATATTTCTGAAAAAGGCCTAAGATTTGTCTTTACCATCCTGAAGAACCTAAAAACACAAACAAAATCAGTGTCTTGCCTCTGCCTCACCAATGTTGGCCAGTGTTGTCAGATCTCCAACACATTGACTGAAGCAGTAGGTATCACACGGACCTATATTCCTCCGTTCTGAGACCATTCTAAGGCTTCCTACGCCCTATAAACCGTTTCATGAGGGGTAGAGGAGAACGATGAATCTATGCCAGGCAAATATAACTTTAGATCGGAGGTTGGTAGACGGAAATCTGAGGAATTATGTGCCAGAGTGATATACCCGTCACCATATATACGTTACCCATGGCCTATCCTATAACCAGCAACAAGTCACTTCCACTCCCATCAGCTGTCTCCAGTGCTTCTTCTCCTCACTCCTCTACAATGCTATCATGTGAGAAATTGCAGAAAAATTGTAGTGTGTCTATATATCCATGCTTGGTAGATTCATGAATTAATATAACATCAAAACTCTTAGCCCGGTAACTTTTCCTACTTCTGTTTCCTACGTAAACTACTTCGTTACCGACCTCCTCGCTCACTCCTCCATCGCCTCCCTCTCCCAGCCCTCCACCCCTCCACCCTCATCTCCCCAAGCCTCCCTCTTCCACGTGAATGAGTGTTTCGATTGTGGTTCAATCGTGGTTCGGGATTTAAATTCCTGGCTGACCGGATGCTGGCAACACTTGGTGAGGAAGGGATGGGTGGGGTGGGGTGGGGTCGGGTGGGGAGGAGGTGTTGCCATATGAATAATTTTATCATTGATGGAAATGAGTGCTGTTAGTGAAGGTTTTCCTGTAGAATACGTTTACTATCTATTTAGTCAAACTATCCAAAAAGTATCCACGAGAATCAGAAATATCATATACACAAACTGTTGGTTTGTAGTGACTTCGTGCCGACCAGAATTGGCTACTCCTCCACATTTACCTCAGAGACCCGCACATCACGTCACATCAGAGTTGGTGAGGCAGCCAGAGAGTATAGAGGCATCACACACCCACGCAGTATTTATTATCTCAGTGATCTGTGTCGTGTCGATATCAATAGCTTAAAGGACCCCGTGATGTATTGAAGGTTAGAGAGTACTTCAAATACTGCCACGAAACACCTGCACCTATTTTGAAGGAGTTCTTTTCGTTTCGTGGCATAGTCAAGATGAATCAGAAGCCATCAAGCCTCACATGCGGTCATAGGGTCCTTAATTCCTTCACTATCATTCATCGACTAGAGAGGAACAAATAAGGTTTGTAATGATTTTTCTCTTATATTTCTTCATTTTCTTCAGAGTATGTAATATTTTGTTAATCTTTGTCAGTATTCATCTTCTCATATCAGAGAGCTGTAATGCATTTTAGTGTGGATATATCGTTAAGACACTCGTTTATTTATGCCGGTGTACCAATTTATGACATATCTTTTGTGTGTGTGTGTGTTTTAGTATAATGATGTGAACTAGGAGCGACGTACTGTACGTAGAGAAATATTTTCGATGTACTGTCATTGTTTATTTAAGAGTCTCTTTTATTTTTATTTTTGTTTAATCCACGAGCCATTACCCACTACTATACAGGTAGAGTACAACTTGCTTGGCATAATTATTAGTACACTCATTTATGTCGTCCCAGTATTACATAGAGACTGCATACAGCTGACCGAATATCAAACCTAATCCAAACCTAAACTAACCTATCGTAACCTTACCTAACCTAACCAACTTGCCTTAACCAAACTTAACCTAACTAACCATACTAAACCTAACCTAAACTAACCTATCGTAACCTAACCTAACCAACTTGCCTTAACCAAACATAACTATCCTTACTTAACTAAACCTAACCTATCCTAACCTTACCTAACCTTTAACGTCCAGCAATAGTCAGTGGCAGTGCTTGTCCGTGTGGTAGGGAGGGAGGGAGGGAGACGGGAGACTACTCAGACTAGCTTATAGTGTGACCTTTTAATTTATTTCCTCATGTTTAAAGATACCATGTGTTTATATTATTGTTCTGTGTTATGAAAGGAGACTTGTGGAATCCCTTTCATATAAAACATCAGGCTTGTAGGATGTTTATTTACAAACTGGTTAATAATTTATAACATGATATTATATTTAATGACCCTTTACCTAAATTTGATGGGAATTCTTCACATAAATAATTTTGTATCTGCATATTAGTTAAAAGTGTGTAGTTGAAATATATTAGCAGTGTTAGGAGAATTTGTTGAATCTGAAACGAGTGACAGGGAGGAGAGGGTCATACTCTCTCGAGGCCCACTCACAAACTCAGCCAGTTCTAAACTTGTAAGTAGGCAACATCTAGCTTTTTCTGTCTGGCTGTCTGTCTCGTCTAGTCTCTCTTAAATTTCTTCCTTTGCTATGTTCGTGTTTGCAGTTATTTCATCTCTCTCTCTCTCTCTCTCTCTCTCTCTCTCTCTCTCTCTCTCTCTCTCTCTCTCTCTCTCCAAATAATATCTTCCCGCAAAATAGATATCCTAATAATTCATTCACGCTTCCCAATATCCACCTTAATAATTCACTCACCGATCCGAATATCCGAATCATTTGATCATGTTTATACAGTAGTATCCGAATCACTCAACCATGCACGTATATAAAAACCGAGTGAATATTCGTTTCGAGAATGGTGTGTCCCTCCATGTACCCTACCTCTCGTACTATACCTTCCATGGGTCCCTCCCTCTCCCTGTCCTTCCCTTCCCTTTCTCCGTCCTTCCCTTCCCTCTCTCCGTCCTTCCCTTCCCTCTCTCCGTCCTTCTCTTCCCTCCTTCCCTCTCTCTCTCCCTACCTTTCCCCTTCCCTGACTTCCCTCCCTCCCTCCCTACCTGTCTATCCGAATAAGTCCCTGGCATCCCGGCAATACAAGAACCAGACTCACATCCACTATTGTCCAGCCTAACAGAATGGATGGGGCCTTTTGTGACGAGGGAAGGTTGGGTACGGGGGGGGGGGGGATGGACGGACGGACGGGTGGTGTATACAGACTGGGGTGTGGTGGGCTTGAAGGTGCTTAAACTGGGTGACGTGTGGACGATGTTGGGTGCATGGGGAGTATATATGTGGTGGGTGTGAAAGATGTGATTGAGAAGGGTGGGGTGTAAATGTGTTGGGTTGGCGTTTGTTGTGGGTGTGGTAGTGTAGGGGGTGGGATGGGTGGGGTATAAATGTGTTGGAATGGTGTTTGTGGTGGATGTGGTAGTGTAGGGTGGGTGGGGTGGGGTGTAAATGTGTTGGGTTGGTGTTTGTGGTGGTGTGTGGTAGTATAGGGGGTGGGATGGGGTTTGTGAAGAGGGAAGGGGTCGGGGTGGGATGGGGTTTATGAAGAGGGAAGGGGTCGGGGTGGGGGGGGGGGTTCATTAACGGTATAGTGGGTCTTTTGGTAGTGCTTTGGCTGGGTGGGATAATATAGAGAAGAATTAGGAAGCGTTTGATGAGCTTACTTGTACTCTTAAAACTCTCTCTCTCTCTCTCTCTCTCTCTCTCTCTCTCTCTCTTATACCCCAACCCCACCCCATCCGCCCCTTTTCTTCATTTTCTCACTAAGCTTCTGACCTAATAATATCTCTCCCTTCTCTCTTTCCTCCTTTCCTTCTCTCCCTCTCTCTTACTCGTACATCATCCAAATTTTACTCTTATCTTTCTCAGTCCTTCTCTTCCTTTCTAATTTCTCTATTATATCACTCTTCCTGTTCCCCTTCGCCTCTCTCTCTCTCTAGTTTGGAGAGGGGACATTTTCTCTCTTTCCTCTTTTCCTAAGTTTTTTTTTTTGTTTTCTCTCTCTCTCTCTCTCTCTCTCTCTCTCTCTCTCTCTCTCTCTCTCTCTCTCTCTCTCTCTCTCTCTCTCTCTCTCTCTCTCTCTCTCTCTCTCTCTCTCTCTCTCTCTCTCTCTCTCTCTCTCTCTCTCTCTCTCTCTCTCTCCCTCCCTCCCTCCCTCCCCCTCTCTCTCCCCCCCTCCCTCTCTCTCTCTCTCCCCCCCTCCCTCTCTCTCTCTTTCTGACTGCATTAATTTCCGACACTGACTTTTTTAACACGTCTGCTGCTGCAAAAATAACAATGTGCTTAATAACTTCCAACACAACATCACTGTCGTCACACAAGTATACCTGTAGTGTACCCTAAAAATACTGTAGGCCCATTTTCTTTGTTAACCATTATCTGCCTGCCCTGTATTGTTATTCTTTTACCATTACATTCCTTCGTCTATGTAATTTCTTTCAGCATTTTCTCTTTACCATATTATGTCATAACATTGTCTGTATACTCTTACCAAATTTCATATGTCCAAATTATGTATTATAGATTTATTAGCATAAAATACTTTTATCTATGTTAACGTCATGTCTGTCGTAACCTGTACATAAATATTAACATGTTTTGACATTAAACCAATTGGGAACTATTCACTGCATCTCTCTCTCTACCTTGAGCACATTACACAAAGAGAATTGTAGACAACACTCCCCTGAGAGAGTACTAGACACTAGCTCCTAAGGTTGAGCAACTGTAGTGGAGAAAACAGGACAAAGGCCCCTGCACAGGAGTCATCTTTAGTAGCACAACACATAGTTGGTGACTACACGAACCCTCGCCAACAAGTGGTGACCCCCCGGAGTGCTGCTGCAGCCTCACCAACAAGTGGTGACCATCGGAGTGCAGCTACTGCGTCACCGACAAGTGGTGACCCTTGGCGTGCTGCTACAAGCTTCACCAACAAGTGGTGACCTCCTGAAGAAGGCAGCTGCAGCAGTCTACAAGAACGCCTTCGCTCTACAGTCACTGTCAAGTAGTGACCTGGAGTGCTGCTGCCTACTCCATTATAATCAACATTAACGCCTTTGCCTGGCAGTCACCATCAAGAGGTGACTTACTCAAGTTGCTACCTCTCCTGTGCAGCTGTTGCTCCCACTACTGTCCTATCTACTCTACAATGCCGCTGTGAACCCTGAGGCAACACCAGTCCACATCAGCCATCTGTAAGCCTCCAGCTACACTGTTGCTGCCTGCAGTCCAACACCTACACACCACTGGTCCTCGCAGCAGTCTAGCTACCAGCAACAGCGCCTCACCTTGGACTACAGCGCCTCACCTTGGACTACAGCGCCTCACCTTGGACTACAGCGCCTCGCCTTGGATTACAGTGCCTCGCCTTGGATTACAGTGCCTCACCTTGGATTACAGTGCTTCGCCTAGGATTACAGTGCTTCGCCTAGGATTACAGTGCTTCGCCTAGGATTACAGTGCTTCGCCTTGGATTACAGTGCCTCACCTTGGATTACAGTGCTTCGCCTTGGATTACAGTGCCTCACCCTAGATTACAGTGCTTCACTCTTGAGTTACAGTGTATTGTCGTTTAATATTAGTGCCTTGTGTGTGGGATACAGTGCCAGTGTATTCAGCATACTCATGTAACTTGGCTAACGCAGCTATCGTGATATCAGGTAACTCTTGTCAGCACTTACACCCTGAGTTCACTGACCAGTATGTCTACTGAGGATCTCTCTAACTCAGGCAACTACACTGCCACTGGTGTAGCCATGAGAGCCCCTGCTTTCTGCAACCAAGACCCCACCATATGGTTCTCAATACTGGAGTGTAGTTTTGCTGCTTCTAATATCAAGAAAAGCCTCACTAAATTCTCACATGCTGCAAGCCTGCTACCACCTGAAGTTCTCACTCAAGTGTCTGATGTCATTACTTCAGCCTCAACCTCTGCTACACCCTATGAAGATCTTAAGGCAGCAATTTTAAATCGCCTACAATCATCAGTGGCAGCTCGTCTCCGTGAGTTGCTATCAAGAGAAGAACTTGGTGGAGAGAAGCCTACAGACTTACTACGTCGAATGAAGACACTGCTTGGTGACAAGTACCAGGCCTTTGATAAAGATCTATTCAAACAACTGTTCTATCAACGCCTGCCATCTGACATTCAACGTGCTCTCATCAGTGTGAAAGGCAAGCTGCCACCAGATGAGCTTGCCAATCTTGCAGACGACTACATGGCAACTCTTCCACCTGTATCGGCATCACCAATCTCCTCCATCTCAACACAAGAAAATTCTCAAATTGCCCAGCTTGTCAGTCTAGTTTCCCAACTTACGATGGAAGTCAGCAACATGAAGAAACAAATGAACGACCGCCAAAGTTACCGATCCTCGACGCCAAACCGCCAACACTATCGGTCACGTTCAAGGAGCACTTCAAACCTCTGCTACTACCATCGCAGGTTTATGGATAAGGCTCTCAAGTGTGAAAAGCCCTGCAGCTACACGGCGTCAAACTACAACGGCGAACATTAACGCAGCATAATGTTTGTCATACTCAGTCTGCGCTGCTCCACATCTTTGATCGCCGGTCCCATACCAAGTTCCTGGTAGACACCGGTGCCGACGTTAGTGTCCTCCCTGCTACAACCAGCCAGCAGTCGCTACCTCCTTTTTTGCATCTCTACGCTGCTAATGGTACTAGGATACCTGTATACTCGCGGCAAACAGTGCATCTGGATCTGAACCTTCGCCGCTCTTTTCAATGGACATTCTACGTAGGAGCAGTGTCACAAGCCATCCCTTGGTGCTGATTTTCTCCGTCACTTCAACCTGATGGTAGACGTAAGAGGACGAAAATTGATTGACCCACTCACAGATATCTCTGCTAATGCACAGCCAGCACCTGGTGACAGCACACACCTGTCTACTATCAACCATGACCACAAGTTTGCTGACCTCCTTAAGTCGTTCCCTATGCTGACACAACCCTACTCATCCAGCATACCTGCCAAGCATAACGTGACTCATCATATAGAGACTACCGGACCCCCAGTGCACGCCAAGGCCCGACGCTTAGCCCCTGAGCGTTACAAGAAAGCCAAAGCTGAGTTCGAATCTCTGATGAGTAAAGGTATTATACGGGCCCAGCAGCAGCAACTGGTCATCGGCTCTACACATCGTGCCTAAGAAGACTGGAGAGATACGACCCTGTGGTGACTACCGTGCCCTCAATTCACGCACCGTAGAAGATAGATATCCTGTGCCCAACATTCAAGAGTTCACTTCCCAACTTTCAGGTTCTACAATCTTCTCTCGGATCGACCTCATCAAAGCCTTTCATCAGATTCCAGTCCATCCCCACAGACATCCCGAAGACAGCCATTATCACACCTTTGGCATGTTTGAATATGTCCGGATGCCCTTTGGATTGCGGAATGCGGCACAAACGTTTCAACGCTTCATAGACCAGGTCCTTCGAGGTCTACCCCTACTGTTTCGCCTACATAGATGACCTTCTCATCGCTAGTCCTGATGAAGCCAGCCACAAACAACACCTCCAAGAAGTCCTCCAGAGACTGCAAGATTATGGCGTCCAAATCAACACAGACAAGTCCAGAACTCGGCGTAACATCCCTTGAGTTCCTAGGTCACACAGTCTCTCCAGCAGGCATTGCTCCACTTCCCTCAAAGTGCGAGTCCATCCAGCAGTTTCCCCAAGCCGTCTACCCCAACGCCAGCTCAAGGAGTTCCTTGGGATGGTTAATTACTATAACCGCTTCATTTCACACACTGCTCACTCCTGCTACGACCATTGTACGCCATGATCAAACCTTGCAAGAGAGGTCAATCTGTTACCCTCATCTGGACTGAAGAAGCAGAAGCAGGCCTTCCTCTCAACAAAACAGGCCCTCAGTGACGGCTGCCACACTGTCTTTCCCTGCACCAGACGCAGAAACTTCAATTGCTACAGACGCCTCAAACATTGGTGTTGGTGCAGTCCTACAACAGCGTGTCGGTACATATTGGAAGCCAATTGCCTTCTTTTCCAAGAAACTCACCCCGACCAGAGTCAAAGTACAGCGCCTATGACAGAGAGCTACTTGCCATCTTCAAAGCTGTCAAGCGTTTTCGCTACTTCATCGAAGGACGCAGTTTCCACATCTACACTGACCACAAGCCACTCACTACAACATTTCTCAGAAACAAAGACTCTTACACCCCACGACAAATGCACCACATGGACTACATTTGCCCAGTTTACTACTGATCTACGATACATCAAAGATGCCGACAATGCCCCAGCTGATGCCCTCTCTCGAAACATCAGTACTGTAATATCTTCTCCCATCGACTATGCCACCATTGCTGCTGATCAAGTCGGTGACGCTGAGCTACAGCGACTGTTGGATAACCCTGCACTACAGATGAAGAAGATTACACTTCCAGACACCCCAGGTCACACTGTACGCTGACACCTCTACAGACACTCTCCGTCCATACGTACCAGAGAAACATCGACACCAGCTCTTCAAGAAGTTACATGACCTCTCTCACCCTGGAATCCGTGCCTCGCACCAGATGATGTCCTTCCCGCTTCATATGGGAAGGCATAAATAAGAACGTCAGACACTGGGCACGCCACATGTATACAATGTCAAGCTTCTAAAGTCACACGCCATACACACTCTCCTGCAGCCACCTTTACACCAGTCACCGAGAGATTTGACCATGTCCACATAGACCTCGTTGGCCCACTTCCGTACTCCAATGGCTATCGATATCTACTCACCTGTGTGGACCGCTTCACTCGCTGGCCTGAAGCTGCACCTCTTGCCAACATCACCACAGATACGGTTGCACGTGCCTTCATCGCAACATGGGTATCCAGGTTTGGTGTGCCTCTCAGCCTTACTTCCGACCGTGGTGGTCAGTTTGAGTCAAGTGTATGGAATAAGGTCATGATACTCCTTGGCATCCGTCGATACAGGACCGCCAGCTATCACCCACCAGGCCAACGGAACGGTTGAACGATTCCACCGCCAGCTGAAATCTTCCCTGGCAGCTTCAGCCCAGAGAGAAGATTGGTCACTAGCACTACCTCTTGTCCTCCTTGGCGTCAGAACTTCACTCAAGACGGATCTGCACAACTCCTCTGCTGAGCTCGTATATGGTTCTACCCTCAGGCTCCCAGGTGAGGCTTCTCTCTGCCACACCAGACCCCCGAGCCTTGCAGCGTTCAGGATTTTGCAACACACCTGAAAAATACCATGAAGTGCCTCCCAGCCCAGTGCAGCCTCGCACGTCCAACTCGAAGACCTTCGTTCACCAGGATCTGGAAGCCTGCACACACGTTCTTCGTCAGAGTCGATGCAGTCAAAAGGCCCCCTCTCAGCAACCATATCAGGGCCCCTTCCGAGTAGTTCGCAGGACGAGGAAGAACTTCACCATCGACAAACATGGTTCTCAAGACGTTGTGGCCATAGACCGGGTCAAGCCTGCATATATCCTGAATCCTGACCAGGATGCTACAAGCAGTCCAAGTGGACTGTTCCTCCAACGCATGCTGAAAATGACGAAGTACGACACACAAGAGTATCGTTCCTCCTTCCTCGAAACTAGGGGGGGAGTATTGTAGTGTACCCTAAAAATACTGTAGGCCCATTTTCTTTGTTAACCATTATCTGCCTGCCCTGTATTGTTATTCTTTTACCATTACATTCCTTCGTCTATGTAATTTCTTTCAGCATTTTCTCTTTACCATATTATGTCATAACATTGTCTGTATACTCTTACCAAATTTCATATGTCCAAATTATGTATTATAGATTTATTAGCATAAAATACTTTTATCTATGTTAACGTCATGTCTGTCGTAACCTGTACATAAATATTAACATGTTTTGACATTAAACCAATTGGGAACTATTCACTGCATCTCTCTCTCTACCTTGAGCACATTACACAAAGAGAGAATTGTAGACAACACTCCCCTGAGAGAGTACTAGACACTAAGCTCCTAAGGTTGAGCAGCTGTAGTGGAGAAAACCGGACAAAGGGCCCCTGCACAGGAGTCATCTTTAGTAGCACAACACATAGTTGGTGACTACACGAACCCTCGCCAACATACCCCGTTATAATCCAACTTCTGAGCTCCTGTGTTCTCCGAGGCTGGTGTATTGTTGTTGGGAGTTAAATGGACTTCGTTATACTGCGTCGGGTGAATTGGAGAGCCACGGATTCCTCCAAAATATGCAATGTTAAAAATGACCACCGTCGAATTATTATAAAGAGAAGGGTATATAATTTTTTTTTTTTTATATCTCTGTTTTGTTTCCTAGTGTGGATGAATCAGTAGCAGTACAATGGATTCACAGCAAATTATACCCTAGACAGCCTTGTTGTGTGTATGTTTCTGTTTTCCCGTCTGTGTAGAATGAACGTTAGTCAAGAGTGAATTCATTTTGGGAGTGACGGTGTGTACAACAGAGAGTGTAACACGAGTAGAATTCTGTGGATACTTTGAGAAATGAAAGAACATGTATTTCTGAGTGGATTTTTTTTACACACATAACATGTTTTAAGAAGTAGTTTGGGGGTGAAGTGTAAGGCAATATTCCATTATTTTTCGTATTAACAATGTCCTTGCCAATACTGTACAGCAATACTATCTTTATAAGTATTTTTTTTTTACTGATCGTTGATAGTAATTTACTGTTCGAAGATACAATGATGATCCATAACGTACATAAAATTATCATAATACAAGATTCTAGCAAAGCATCAGATGATATATTAATCAGAATCCCAAGATCTTTAATTTCTGAAAGTATCCACAGAAACTCGTGTTGCAGTACTTGTATATCTGATTCTATATTATATTTTACACAAAGTGACTATGTCCGTCTGTCTGTCTGTCTGTTCGTCCGACTCTTAACTACTCCTAGGTCCTTTGATATATCATCACGAAGTATATTGTTGATAATACATATGCTTAGGGGCTTGTAATAAACTACTACAGTAGTGTTTGTAATTGCAGTTTCAGCTTTAGTTCGTGTAATGTGTGTAGGTTAGTCTGATAGACACGCCTTTCAGGTGACCCTATAGAAAGTAATCGTGAGATGTAAGGTCTGGCGATCTTGGAGGCCACATGTTTTTGGAAATGAATGGGTCAATGAAATACTCCGCTGGAATGAATACTTTCATGTGACGTGTGACTTGTGGCGCCGCCTTGTTGAAAGCAGCAGTAACGTTTACCTTCATCAAGAAGTGCGTTGAACTGTGTGTTCATATCCCGGTATACATCACCATTCACTGTTTGCCCTCAAAGAAAATTGGATGCAGTACACGCCGGCGACTTAAAGCACACCATACTCCAATTATTTGAGGATGCAAGGGTCTTTCATGATATATATATGTTGATTTTCACTACACCACCATCCTACAATTCTGACTGTTAACATAACCGCTAAGGTGGAACCATGGAGGCTTCATCACTAAAGAAAATTTTGTCAAGCACGCCAACTCCATGTTCCTCAACAAAGGGTCGGAT
>JAWZYT010005699.1:0-15000 GCA_034508575.1 Petrolisthes manimaculis
TCCATCCACCTACCCTCCATCCTCCTATCTCCCTCCCATGTAGTACTTAATATGCTAATGCTGTAGGGTCAGAACTATTACTGTGTCTATGTGTTTTTCACCCCTTTTTAATTAGCCATAGGTGTTATAGTGTGTGTGTTTTCGCTTTAATTACACATAGGACATATTGTGTGAGTGTGTGTGTCTGTGTGTGTGTGTCTGTGTGTCTGTGTGTGTGTGTGGGTGTGGGTGTTAATTTTCAACATATTTCTTTTACCTGACAATGTTTGTTTTTTCCCGTGATTACATATACATCTTTCAGTGAGTGTATATATAGTTCAGTTATCCAGGAAATAATTGCACTTATTATTTCCTTACTTGTGAGTTTAGTTTTACATATATTTATTTAACCCAAAGATACGAAAGTTTTATATTACTTGCATACGTGACGACAATACTCTGATTTAATTCCTGTTAAGAATATACAGAGTTGATTATATAATTATTATACTGAGTTGATTCTACCGTTGTTCCTCATACCGAAGTACATTATGATTCCGTATTTGTATATAGAATGATGAGGAATATACACAGAAAAGGTGAATATCCTGATACCTGTAATAAGAATATAAGAATGAAACGCATTTTTGCTGTTGATTACACACACACACACACACACACAGGGATGAAAGGAACATGCATTCACACACACACACACACACACACACACACACACACTCAGTACTTACCCGTGTCGGTGTGGTGATCAGGGCTGCCTTCCCGGACCAGCAGAGTTCTTATGGGCATCTTGCTACCACTACTTCCCTCACCACTACCACCAACCACCGTCACTGTCCCCTCCTCGTTCCCCCTCACCAGTAGTTTCTCGTAGTCCGTCGGGGGGGTTGTTGTTGTGGTGATGGCGTGTGGTTGTGGTGGTTGAGTTGTGGTGTAGACGAGAGGAGGACGAGGAGGAGTGGGAAGGGTCAGCTGATGTTGTAGTCTCGTATGGTCCTTGTTGATATGTGGTGGTGTTGTGGGTGTGAGTGTGTAGTGACTGTTTATTTGGCTTCGGTTCGGGCCCTACAGCGTCCTGGCCACACCTCCCCGAACACACTAACCCCATCTCAGAGCCACCACCTCCTCCTCCTCCTCTACCACCAGCAGCGCCACCGTCACCGCTGCCGCCGCCGTCACCACCACCACCGTCACCGTTCTTACCTCCTCAGACATTCGTTTGTTTGTGGCCTGGTTGGGGGGGGGGGGGGGTCGTTCGTGACTTATAGGTGTTGTTGTTGTTGTTGTTGTTGTTGGTACAGTTATTTTTTTGGTTCGCTAAGTTTATTGTTGTTGTTGTCTTTGTTTACTAAGTTGTTTTGTTGTTGTTGTCATTGCTATTGTTGTCTTGGTTCGCTAAGTTGTTTGTTGTTGTTGTTATTGTCGTCGTCGTAGCAGCTGTTGTTGTTGATGATGTTGTTGTCGTCGTCCTGGTTCTCAAAGTTGTGTTGTTTATTCCCGGCCCAACTGATCGATAACCCTCCTCATATTATTCCTCGAAGCCATGGTCGTGCCTGGCTTTGCTTTGTTCGAATCCAACTATGAAGTCGAGTGTTTGTTTTTCTGATTTGTTTTCCCGGCGGGTACTTCTGTCATCGTATACCTTAATGGAGTCCAAGGAAGTCGAGTGTTCATGGCCTTTATTTTAATATTCAGCGCATTTTTTTTTTCATGATTTTTCACTTTGCATTTTCATCTTTATCCTTGTATCCTACGAGAGTTCCTGAGTTCGTGGCCCTGACTTTATTTCTAAGAGGGATATTTGGATTATTTAATATACACAAGGAGTTAGCAATACCCAGGCCCCTTACCAGCTAAACTCACGAATGCAAGATCTTATAATGTCCTCATCTGTTTACACATGAGCGAATAACTCGTTTCACTTGTTTTTTTGGCGAACTGGAGGTCTAGTGATTAATCCAAACTATGCCAGGAAACAGACTCCCTAAGTATAGAAATAAGTAATCTGTTTTGCTGAAGTGTTTCGAGGACTACAAAGATTCCAAAACAGACTCCCTTAAGTATAATATAGAAATGATAAATAACAACATCATAAGGAAGAAGGGAAGGGAGAGATGCAGCCTGGAAAGGGAGGGGAGGGCAGAAGGGAGGGCTGGATCATAGGAAGGAAGGGGTGCTGGAATGATGAAGGGGAAGGGAGAGATAAGAGAGGGAGATGTGAAGATGTTAAAATGACTAAAAAAAATTGAGGCGTAAGTGAGGGAAAGAGGGAGAGGTTGGAATGAAGGAGGAAGTAAGGGATGAGGAAGAGGAGGAGAAGGCAAGAGAGAGATGAACGGAAGGGAAGGGAGGGAAGGAGGAGGATTGAAACGAGAGAGGGAAGAGGAGGATGAAAAGGATGAAGGGAAGGCAGGAAAATACGAAGACTGATTATGTGATGCTGGTGGCTATGCATTAGATGATTGATGCTTGCAAGTTTCAAGGGAGGGGAAAAATTCAATGTTCCACCACTATCACACTAATGAGAAGGAAGGATAGATAGAGAGATGAATAGATGGATAGACACATAGATAAGAAGGAAGGATACATGAATAGATATAGAGATGGATAGACACAGCAAAACAGATAGATACAGTAGATAGGTAATGTGGATACTAGAGAGGGAGAGAGAGAGAGAGAGGAGGAGGAGGGAGAGAGGGAGAGGGTAAGGGAGAGAGAGGGAGAGAGAGGGAGAGAGAGAGAGAGGTAACCTTAGACTTGGTTCAAACCAGTGTGTGTGAATGTACTCCATATAAATAATAAATAAAGGAGCCTACGTCTCTCTCTCTCTCTCTCTCTCTCTCTCTCTCTCTCTCTCTCTCTCTCTCTCTCTCTCTCTGTTGAAGTGTGTGTGTGTGTATGTGCTCGCTTAAGAGAAGTGTTTTAAAGTGCACTGTGTGTGTGTGCTTATTCAAGTGTATGTATATGTGTGTGCTAAAGAGTGCGTGTTTTTTTTAATGTGTGCAGTTTGTGTGTGTGTGTGTGTGCAAACGACAGTAAGTAGGCCATATGACTTCTGAAATACTAATGTGGGAGAAGAGGATAGCTGAACAAGACAACCTGAATATCTAAGTCAATGGAGAGGAGGGAAGGAAAGTTGTCAGGGCAAGAAGATAAGGAGGGAGGGGGACGGGAGAATGAGAGAGAAGCGAGAGGACTGAAAGGAGGGAGTGAGTGGCAGAGGGGAGGCAGTGTGTGAATGAGTGAGTGAGTGAGTGGGTTGAGGGGAGGGAGTGTGTGAGTGAGTGAGTGGGCCGGGAGAGGGAGTGAGTGAGTGAGTGGGAATAGTTAGTTGGAGGGAAGAAAAGAAAGATGGAGGAGAAGGAGGAGTTTATCTGAATGTTTGTAGATAATGAGGGGATGTGAGGATATAGATGAGACACGGGGTTGAGAAAGAAGAGTGGATGGAAAGAAGGACGAGAGGGGATGAGATAGTGAAGAGGAGAAAGGGTTGAATGAGAGTAGAACCTGGAGGAATAGTGAGGGAATTAGAGGGAATAGTTGAGAGAGGGGGTTAAGGAAAAAAGGAGAAGAGTGGACGGAAGGAGGGAGAGGAAAGGAAGGGGTTGTGGAAATGAGAGAGGGTTGGGGGATGGGGGGATATTGAGGGAGAGAGAGGGGGGAGGAGAGAGAGAGGGGGAGTGGAGAGAGAGAGGGGGGAGGGGAGAGAGAGAGGGGGGAGGGGAGAGAGAGAAAGAGAGAGAGGGGAGAAAAGGAGAGAAAGAGAGGGGGGAAAAGAGAGAGAGATGATGATAATTACGATAATAATACGATGAATAATTATGCTATGAAATTGATATGATAATGGTGTGGCTTTATGATGATGATTATGATGATGGTGATGATATGATGGTGATATGATGATGATAATGAAAAATGATAATGAAAATAGGAGAACGATGACGATGATGATTGTCACGGTTTGATCCGTGATCATAAAACGTAACGTACGTAAGTAGTAGGATGCTATATATTACATATATATTAATAAAGGGACACCACGTGTGGGGAATGTTCTATAAGGCATGGAACAGTGGTATTTTTCTCAAGTCAGGAAGACAGAGACACAGAAATTTGAAAATAAAGGAGTGCTGGTACCTGGTAATTAAGAAAGGTCCTGTCATGTCAGGTCAGGTGAGGTCGAGTACCCACTCACTCCATCCCGTGTCTGGAGGTATTGCTACAATTTTGCATTAATAACTATGCTATGAGGGCATCTATTACTTATTAAAATTGATTTTGAAGTGGAAGGGAATCATTTGCAAGCAGTTGCATGTTATGGGAAAAGTGATTTGCATGTTGTTATGACCAGTGTAGTAGAGGTCTAGGGGTTTATAATTGAGTACCACATTGGCCAACAAAAACAGGTGATGGAAAAGGTGTTTACTATAAAACGTATATTATCAGGACCATCACAAGATATAGAATAGACACTAATGACTTAAAGACACGATATAATAAATACCCTAAAGTTATACTAAAGACACGATATAATAAAGACCCTAATGTTAAACTAATGACATATGATATAATAAAGACCCTAATGTTAACTAATGACACATGATATAATAAAGACCCTAATGTTAAACTACCGACACATGATATAATAAAGACATAATAAATACACAATAAAGACACTATAAAGACACTCATAAAGATACTATAAAGACACTAATAAAGACACTAATAAAGATACTCATAAAGATACTATAAAGACACTCCCAAAGATACTATAAAGACACTAATAAAGACACTCCCAATTAGACAATATCAACACAATATACTTATCAAAGGGACGAGACCGAATACTTAAGTCCAGCTGTCGCCCAACGCCAGGAGAAGTGTTCAGACCTCGCTGTGTGATGAGACTGACTAACAATCATTTTTGGGCCACTACGTCAGCTCGGTTGAAGCCCGGTTTGGTTCCATTAAGAAATGGTTTTAGGGGTCGAGCCAACCACCTGAAGCCCGGCTGATGGTTTGGTGTGGCGAACCATCGTAGGGTTGTTACACCTCCCCCCTTAAGACGACGTAATGTGAGTGAAGTCGTAGTAGGAGTTAGATGCGAGACAATGCATCCGCCACTACGTTTTCTGATCCTCTGATGTGATGAAGGGATATGTTGTATGGTTGGAGGTATAGAGACCACCTTAGCAGGCGTTGGTTGCTGAACTTGTTTCTCTCGAGGAAGGTGAGTGGGTTATGGTCCGTGTAGATGTGTAGTACTGGTCCCCCAGAGTATATATAACATTCAAACTTTTTCAGGGCTGTTATTATCGCCAAAAGTTCTTTTTCAATGGTGCTGTACTGCTGCTGGTGGCGATCTAATTTTGACGAATGGTAGGCCACGGGGTGGAGAAGACCGTCCTTTTCTTGGAGAAGAACTGCCCCAGAAGCAATATCACTGGCATCCGTGTGGAGGTAGAATGGTTTGATGAAGTCTGGAGTTACGAGGACTGGCTCGCGACTGAGGAAGGTCTTAAGTTGAGTGAAGGCTCGCTGACAGTTCTCCGTCCACTCGAACTTAACCTTTCCACTCGTAAGATCTGTGAGTGGCGCTGCAGCAGCTGAGAAGTTAGGGCAAAACTTCCTATAATAACCAGCCATGCCAAGGAAACGCATCAGGGACTTGCGAGTGGTCGGGACAGGGTATTCCAGTACGGCAGTAACGTTGGCAGACTTTGGCCTGACAACTCCATGCCCAACTACGTGGCCCAGGTAGTTGATTGAAGCTCTCCCGAAGCATGTCTTGGCCAGTTTCACCGTAAGCTGGGCCCCTTGCAGCTTCGACAGGACCTGCTGGATTTGGTGTAGATGATGTTGCCACTGGTCTGAGGAGATTAAAATATCGTCTAAATACACTGAGACACCCTGTATATCCTGCAACAAGTAGTTCATGGTTCGCTGAAAGGTAGCTGGGCCATTGCGCATTCCAAAGGGCATAACAAGATAATGGAATAGGCCAAAGTGAGTGGTAAAAGCAGATATTCGCTGGGCCTCCTTGGAGAGTGGAATCTGATAGTACCCTTTTAGCAGATCTATTTTAGTTATAAATTTGGACTGTCCCACCTCATCGATTAAGTCATCCACTCTAGGAAGAGGGTATGCGTCTGGTACTGTTACTGCGTTGACTCTTCTGTAGTCCGTGCAGAGGCGGAGTTGGCCATCCTCTTTTGGAACCAGCAGGCATGGGGACGCCCAGGATGACTGGCTTGGCTCGGCCAGTCCATGTTGGAGAAGATAGTCGACCTCTTTCTTCATCAGCTCCCGCTTCTGTGGGTGGAGTCTGTATGGGTTCTGACGAAGAGGGACTGTTCCTGGAAGTAGTTGAACATCATGACAAGCCACAGTACATCTTCTGGGATGGTCACCAAAGACGTCCTGGTAAGAGATTATTAGATTTTTAATGTCTGTAGCATGATCACTGGGTAGACATTTTAAATATTCTGGAAGGATTCCGAGAATATCAGAGTTCTTTGCATTCTCCAAGGGATCATGTTCGGTCGGACTTACAACTACATTACAACAAGATGGTCTCTCCGAGTCAGGTGCAGTGTCAGAAGTGAGATATGGCTTGAGCCAGTTTACATGAATAACCTGAGTGCTTTTGCGACGATCTGGAGTGCTTAAAATGTAATCTACCTCATTGAGTCTCTTAATTACAGAATATGGGCCATGGTATTTGGCTTGCAAGGGTGAACCAGGAGTTGGGAAGAAAGCGAGAACCTTATCGCCCTGATTAAATGATCTAGGTTTGGCTTTGACATCATAGTGAATTTTCATTACTTCCTGAGATTGTTTAAGATTATGTTTGGCAAATTCATGAATCCTGTGGAGTGTATTTTTTAAGTGATTAATGTACTGAGTAACTGAACTTAGTCTGTAAGAAGCATCACTTAACAGTTTATCCTTGATGACTTTGAGGGGTCCTCTAACTGGACGGCCAAACAACATCTCAAATGGAGACACTCCTAGGGTCTCGTTTGGAGTCTCTCTGATTGCAAAAAGTGCAAAGGGTAAAGCTTCATCCCATTCCTGGTCATTTTCATGGCAAAACTTCCTGAGAATTGACTTTAATGTTTGATGGCATCTCTCCAGTGCGCCCTGAGACTGAGGATGGTAAGCAGTTGAGAGGGTCTGAGTGATACCAAGCTGGGCTAAGACAGCTGTAAAAAGGTCACTGGTGAAGTTACTGCCACGGTCACTTTGTATGTCCTTGGGAATGCCATAGGTGGTGAACATATTAATTAAAATATTAGCAATGGTTTTGGCCCTTATGTTTTTGAGAGGAAAAGCTTCTGGGTATCTGGTTGTTGGACACATAATAGTCAAGATATATTGGTTGCCTTTCCTAGTTTTTGGTAGTGGACCAACTACATCAATTATTATTTTTGTAAAAGGTGAATGGGGTACTTTAATGGGCTGAAGTGGGTATGGTGGCACTTTCTGGTTTGGTTTACCCACAATCTGGCAAGTTGAACAAGAATTTACAAATTGACTTACATTATTCTTCATTCCTGGCCAATAGAAATCCCTGAGGAGTTTTACATAAGTTTTCTTAATACCCAAGTGACCGGCCGTACCTTCATGAGCAACTTCCAATATGGTTTTCCTTAAGGTTACAGGTAATACAACTTGATGGCTCTCTGCCCATGTATCATCATCATCTAATCTAGGTGGTCTGTACAGTCTCATGAGTATATCATCCTGGTAATAGTAAGCAGGAGTGTGAGTGATCTGATCTTTTGGAATAGCTCGAGAATGCAGTATGTCTAATGTTTTGTCCTCTTTCTGAGCTTCCTTAAGTTGCTTCTCAGAGAATAAAGTTTCACTCTTACTAGTACCACTAATGAAAGAAATATTAGTTGTCTGGGAAACCGTAGTTGGGTCATAATACTTTCTAGCCTGGGATCGGGTAACTGCACAACTAGGGAATAATCCTGGCTGATCCCTTTCTAAGTCGGTTGTAGGGTTGTAAGCAAGGGGTACCTGACTGATGGTCAGAAGGGGTACAACTTTCTCCCCTGCTAAATCATTTGCAAGGAGGAAATTTGCACCAGGTATAGGCAATTCCGGCTCTTCACTTACAGCTACTGTAACAGAGCCTTGAACCAAGGGACACATTAGGGATACTTTAGCCAAATAAGCTGGAAATGGTTCATGAAAGTCCTTAAGAAATACCCTTTCTCCAGTGTAGTATTTTTCTACTCCTGGCAAGGCAGATTTCAGAAGAATAGATTGGGCTGAAGCAGTGTCCCGTATGATGTGAAGAGGTTGAAGCTTCAGACCTTCCTCCAGGGCCACAGTACCCACAGTTCTGAATGGTTTAAAAGGATCAGGGTATGTACTGTTAGTGGTGTTAACCGAAGCCACAGGCTTATGAAAAGACCCTGATAACCGAGACACTTTACATCTAGGATCGGGGCAATTCCTAATAACATGCCCTGGTTTTTTACAAAAAGCACATACTATCTTTGGCCTGGCACCGACCTCAGTATTCTCAACAATGTTACCATCATATGACTTTGCACCTGACTGTATAAAAGACGAAGTCTTTCGTTCTCCTGAGGCTGGGCTATGAATTAATGAAAAAACATCGGCTAACTGGGCAGCCTTAAGGAGATCTGTCTCGTCCCTATCTATCAGGTGAACCATTATAGCATGAGGAACCTTGCGTTCAAATTCCTCCAACGTTATTAGGTTAATTAGTTGGTCATAAGTAGTTACTGCAGCAGACCTCAACCATTGTTTAAGGGCTCTGAGTTTGGATGTAGCAAACTCTAAGTAAGTTTGGTCAGAAAGCTTGTACATTTTCCTAAAGTTCTGTCGGTAACCTTCAGTAGTGATAGAATAAGCTGATAGAATGGCTGTTTTAACTAACGCATATTCCTCACTATCTTCTATTCCCGTAAAAACAGTTAGGGCTCTGCCGGTCAGTTTGGGTTGAACTAACCACGTCCAGTCTGACTCTGGAATTTCAAAATGAGCGGCAGTAGCTTCGAACTGTCTAAAGAAAGACTCTGGATCATGTTCTGAGAAAGTAGGCATGAGATTGATATATTTACGGATGTCAGTTTTTGATGGAGGAGAACTTTGATTCTGTAATTCCAAAAGCTTTAGTTCATATTGCCTTTCGTTTTCCTTTTCCTGTCTTTCGTTTTCCCTTTCCTGTCTTTCGTTTTCCCTTTCCTGTGCTGCTAATCTTAACTTCTCCAATTCAAGCTTTTCCCTCTCAAAACCAATCAACCTTTCTTGGTGTTCTCTGTCACGTTCCTCATGAGCTACTTTCATTTGATAAGAGTGTAAACGTACCTTTTCTACTTGTAATAACATAGAGGGATTATCCCGTCCAGTAGGTAGTTGTGAAAGTGACTCCGAGTCTACCCCAAGATGAGTTAATATGAGAATTCTAAGATCATCTTTGGTGATTTCACACGAGAACTGAATACCAAAACTAGTGGCTATGAATTTTAGTTGATCTTTTGTAGCATTAGAATTAGAAGGTTCCTCTACTGAAGGGTTACCAACAAATTCTTGTACATTAAAGAAAGTGGTCATTTTGAAATGTTGTTCGAACTTAGTTACCAACACTTACAATTTTACACGATAAAATATATACAAGACAAGTTAAATGAAAAGTTTGGGCACTGTGTGCCGAAGAATTGAAATAATAAGAAGAAAATGACGTAGAGTGTTAAATAAAGTAGTATCTCCCGGCTTCCTACCAATTTAAACACTAGACGTGAGGATGTAGGGGAGCGACCCCTATGAGTAAGACACTTCGAAGATGTAACGAGCCAAAAGATGCCAGATGCAATAGCCCACACTATGCAAAACAGTCTGACACAGTACCCTTTGGGGCGTGACGGTCAAGTTACTTTCGAGTGTTAGTTAATAGGATGGGAACATCACTGGTTCCAAGATAAGAATGAGTCTCTGTACAGCAAGTGGGAGGAGGTTGTTCACTGGAAATATTCCACTAGGGACAACTAGTCTGATAAGAAATGTCACACCTAGGTGCCTCTACACCAGGCCCTCGTGTAGGAATTTTAAAGGCAAGGCTTAACACTCCTACCAAAAATGGTCCACCCTAATTGTGCTGAGCAATACAAGATATCCAACTGGGAGCGACCTACTCACTTGTTTCCCTGTTCCTTCAAAAAATAGTAATGAATCCCGGACAGGCCCCCACTTTGTTATGACCAGTGTAGTAGAGGTCTAGGGGTTTATAATTGAGTACCACATTGGCCAACAAAAACAGGTGATGGAAAAGGTGTTTACTATAAAACGTATATTATCAGGACCATCACAAGATATAGAATAGACACTAATGACTTAAAGACACGATATAATAAATACCCTAAAGTTATACTAAAGACACGATATAATAAAGACCCTAATGTTAAACTAATGACATATGATATAATAAAGACCCTAATGTTAACTAATGACACATGATATAATAAAGACCCTAATGTTAAACTACCGACACATGATATAATAAAGACATAATAAATACACAATAAAGACACTATAAAGACACTCATAAAGATACTATAAAGACACTAATAAAGACACTAATAAAGATACTCATAAAGATACTATAAAGACACTCCCAAAGATACTATAAAGACACTAATAAAGACACTCCCAATTAGACAATATCAACACAATATACTTATCAAAGGGACGAGACCGAATACTTAAGTCCAGCTGTCGCCCAACGCCAGGAGAAGTGTTCAGACCTCGCTGTGTGATGAGACTGACTAACAATCATTTTTGGGCCACTACGTCAGCTCGGTTGAAGCCCGGTTTGGTTCCATTAAGAAATGGTTTTAGGGGTCGAGCCAACCACCTGAAGCCCGGCTGATGGTTTGGTGTGGCGAACCATCGTAGGGTTGTTACAATGTATAACTAGGTATGAGTGACAACATGTAAACGTAGTCAAGGACTAGGCCATACGAACACGTAGATATTGGACAGTCTTCGATGAGTCACTCGCCAGGTAGAAAAAAGGTAGAAATGGGGAGGGTCAGAAGGGTAATTATCCCACCACCCTTGTCCTGATTTTGAGAAATATATTTAGTTGGTAGCTAGACACTCGACGAAGAACACACCTCGTATCCAGCCCTCGTTGCTTTGCCTAGGGGCCTATAGTTTTAACGTAACGTCGAAATTGTTTAATTACTTTTTCACAAGACTTATTGTTAATTAACTCACTATTCATTCGCTAGACGAGAATCAGTAAGGTGTCATTTTATAGGTGAGGAGAGGGCTGGCTGGAATTACGAGTGTGTGTGTGTGTACAAGGGACGAGTGTGATTGACATTGAAATATACCAACTGGGTTGCTTGATTTCCATTACTATTACGATAACGTAATTACCGTCTCCTGTGTGTACGAGGGGAAGTGCTAGCTTGTGATAAGTATATTAAAGTAAAGTAATATTACTGTTCCACGTGTACGCGTATGAGCGATAGTGGCCTAGCAGCACGTGTGGAGAGAAGCGACGAGGAGTAAGTACATATATATATAGCTATCTATTGGAGCGTGAACGGAAGTGTGTGTGTGTGATTTTTTGATTGAATTTAATTATTCATTTGTTGGCTTGGAATTTATTAATAAATAGAGAAAATTGTCATTTTGTGTTGTAATTGACCATTATTGCATGCTCTATAATCATACATATATAGCAGGACGAACCCAGAAATAAATTTATTGTGTTGGAGGGAAGGATACAGGGATTATATAACTGGGTAACTCGCTGCAGCCAACCAACGAGATTACATATTTCCAGCAAGGTAAGCTTTGGTAATTATTATAAAGCCACTTTCATTGATATCTGTTCAGTCCACCCCCACAATGATAATAATGGTGATGATAATGATGATGAAAACAACAACGATGAAAATGAAAATGAAAATAATGATGATAATGACGACGAAGAAAATGAAGATAAAAATGAAAATGAAAATGAAAATAATGATGATGATGATGAGGCTGTGTGAGTACAAACACTCTCTTGAAGTCGATGAAATAAAAGTTTGATAATCTACCCAACAACAAAGTTTCCAAATTACTTCCCTATAATAATCGAACCAGTTTGCTGATACGCTCATAAGTTCTTCAATATCTTCAGGGTTTTTTTTTTTGTGTGTGTGGTTTTTTATATATCTATCAACAACGAGGAGAAGAGGAAAAGGAGAGAAGAGAACACGAAAAGAGGAAAAGGAGAGAAGAGAACACGAGAAGAGGAAAAGAATAATAATGTCAAAAACTACGAGGAAAGAAGGAGTCAGTCGTGAATGAGCGAGTCCCTCCTTTCTTTTCATTATCCACAAGGCTGCTATACGATGACAAGAAGGAAGGAAGGACAGGAAGGACAGAGTGGACAGCAACAACAACAGCAGCAGCAGCAGCAAAAGCTAATTGGGAGATGTGGTGGTGGATGTGGTGGTGGTGGTGGTGGTCTGTCTGCCTCTTATGGGGAAGATTGTGTGGTTGGTGAATTGGGAGGTCTCTGTTGATTTCTCTAAGTGCGGTATATCACAAAACTAATCCCCTATTAGTACCATCTGTGCCCTGGTAGTTTCTCGCTTTCTCTTGCTCTCTCTCTCTTTCTCTTTCTTTCTATCTTTCTTTCTTTCTATATATATCTCATTCTCTCACTCACTCACTCATTCACTCACTCTGTCTGTCTCTTTCTGTCTGTCTCTCTCTCTCTCTCTCTCATTCTCTCTCTTTCTCTCTTTCTTTCTCTCTCTCTCTCCTGCTCGCTCTCTCTTTCTCTCTCTCTCCCTTGACAGACTCGGGTATAGTATATAGGGGAAACTTGAGGGAAGGAAAGCTGACTGGGAGACCAAACTTTTGTAATATGTGAAAAGGAATCATGTTGAGATGAATGAATGGTGTGTGAGAGAGAGAGAGAGAGAGAGAGAGAGAGAGAGAGAGAGAGAGAGAGAGAGAGAGAGAGAGAGAGAGAGAGAGAGAGAGAGAGAGAGTATATGAGTAAAATGGAGTGAGAGTGAGAGAGAGAGAGAGAGGGAAAATGAAAATAAATGAGTAAGATAGATTGAGAGAGTGATTGAGTGAAATAGAAACTGAGAGACTGAGGGAGAGTGAATGAGAGCGAGTGAGTGAGTGAGTGAGAGTGAGAGAGAGAGAGAGTGAAAGGCTGAAGGGAGGACCTATTTGAATAACCCGGAGCATTGAATTGAAGAGTTTAAAAAATGGATGGTTAAGCAGCGAAGAAAAGGAGGGAGAGATGAGAGGAAGAGACGAGGAGGAGAAGAAAAGGAGAGAGATAAGAGGAAGAGACGAGGAGGAGAAGAAAAGGAGAGAGAGATAAGAGGAAGAGAGGAGGAGAGAGAGATAAGAGGAAGAGAGGAGGAGAGGAGAAGGAAGAACAGAGGAAAGGAGAGAAGAGAGGAGAGAAGAGGAGAGGGAAGAACAGAGGAAAGGAGAGAAGAGAGGAGAAGAAAAGGAGGGAGAGACGAGAGGAGAGAAGAGGAGAGTAAAAAAGAGAGTAAAGGAGAGGAACGGGGAGGAGGGAAGAGGAAAAGAAAAGGAAAGAAAAAGTAAGTGGTGTGTGTGTGTGTGTGTGTGTGATTGTGTGTGTGTGAAAGCAAAAAATACACACATACTGTATATACCAAACTAGAATTGAGAACAGGTGCGACGGGAACACCGAGAAGTGACAGGTGTAACAAAAAGGAAGGTGACAGGTGTAGCCAGGTAAAGGGGGGAAGTTTGTTAGTCGTGAGAAGGAAGATGAAACACGTGTGGTAAGGAGTGAGGGTGAGACTTGAGGGTTATTGTGTGTGTGTGTGTGTGTGTAAATATTAGGGTGTTTGCTTTTATGTGTGTGTTGTATGTGTGTATATATTAGGGTGTTTGCTTTTATGTACTTGTGTGTGTGGATGTATGTGTGTGTGAGTGTATGTGTATGTGTGTGTGTGTGTATGTATGTATGTATGTATGTATGTATGTATGTATGTACGTGTGTGTTTGTGTGTGTATAACAAAGAAGAAAGGTGCCCTGGTCTTTCTCTACAGAGTAAATGTTTACCCCCAACATCTCTGGAGGTTCTCTCTGACTTCTCGTATCAACCTCCACCAACTCACACACCAGTTCACACCACGGCTGACGGGGAGGTAGAAAGGTAGATGAGGAAGGTAGAAAGGTAGATGAGGAAGGTAGAAAGGTAGATGAGTGAAGAAGGTAGAAAGGTAGATGAGGAAGGTAGAAAGGTAGATGAGTGAGGTAGAAAGGTAGATGAGTGAAGAAGGTAGAAAGGTAGATGAGTGGGGAAGGTAGACAGGTAGATGAGTGAGGAAGGTAGACAGGTAGATGAGTGGGGAAGGTAGATAAGGAAGGTAGATAGGAAGATGAGGAAGGAAGACAGGTAGATGAGATAAAATGACAAGTAGGCAAGATCGATATTATAATGCAAGCAGGGAAAATGATAGATATACCTTAGTTATAGCAAATTCTGTGACAAGGTGTACAATTGCCCACACAAGAAAGAGACACACCTTCCGCAACTGTACGTAAGAGACAGACAGACAGACAGAGTTGACAGGTGACAGAAGGACAGGTACGACACGTTGTTATCAGTAAAAAGCTCCTATTAATTAGACAGGTATTTCCCCCCAGTATTTATTTATTGGTGTAATCTCATATCTCCTTCTTATCACGTCCATAATTATCATTCATCATTTACCATGCAATCTTATCGCTATTTCTTATCTTCTGCAGCATCGTTAGCTTATCTTTCACATGTGGGGAGATATCTGTTGGTGGTAGTGGTGGTGGTGGTGGTGGTGGTGGTGATAATGATGGTGATGATTACTGTGCTTACAGTAAAGATCTTCAACACAAATCAATGTCACCATCACCACTCATCATACCATCACCACCACTCACCACAACCAACAACATTCACCAACAACAACAACATTCAC
>JAWZYT010005700.1:0-17500 GCA_034508575.1 Petrolisthes manimaculis
TAATCTCTCCCTTTCTCTCACCCTAATCTCTTCCTTTCTCTCACCCTAATATCTTCCTTTCTCTCACCCTAATCTCTCCTTTCTCTCACCCTAATCTCTAACTTTCTCCCATCCTAATCTCTCACCCTAATCTCTCCCTTTCTCTCACCCTAATCTCTAACTTTCTCCCATCCTAATCTCTCACCCTAATCTCTCACTATCTCTCACCCTAATCTCTCACTATCTCTCACCCTAATCTCTCACTTTCTCTCACCCTACTCTCTCATTATCTTTTACTCTAATATATTCCTTTCTCTAACCCTAATCTCTCCCTTTCCCTCACCCTATTTTATAATTTAAAAAATCTTCCAAACAATTCTAGGAAACGGAATAATACCACAGAAAACAGAGGATCTGTTTTGTAGCAACCGATTCCTCTAATTTATTCCAGACAACAGGGCCCCATTATCTTCGTTCATTCCTGGCCTTGTTTCGTGCATGCCTTGGAGGATTTAGGACACACTATAATGTACAAACCAAAAGTATATTGTCCCCTGAAAGTCGTAAAGTGTGTATAGTCTGTGTAACTCTATGGTCCTCTTCATTGTCTTCCCCCCCTTCATTCCTTCCTTTCTTCCTTTCTCTACCTCTCTATACAGTCTCCTCCCTTCATTATCCCTCCCTCCCTCCCTTCTGGCTCTTTTGTCTATCCCTACACCTAACTCCACAACTCACCCCTCCTCTCCCTTCCTCCCCCCCCCCTCCCCTCTTCCTCCCTCCACCCCTACCCCCCTCCCCCCTCCATTTGTCTCGAGCCCCTTTCTCTTCCCTTCCCTTATAAATTGTCTAGCTTAATTCACATTCCCCTTCCCTGGTTTGCTCGCTCCCCTTCTCACCCCTCACCTTCCTTCCCATTTTACCCCTTTCCCCAACTTCCCTCCATTTCCTTCACTTAATTCCCTCTCCTTCAATTCATTCCCTCTCCCTCAATTCACTTTCTATCCCTCTCTTCATTTCTTCTCTCGCCATATTGTCTCCCCTCTTTCTTTCCTCCATTTTTCCCATTTTTACACTCTCCCCCACTCCCTTCTTTCCACAGTTCCACTAGTACCAATTTCTTCCTCACTCTCCTTATCCTCCTTTACCACATCCTCTTATTCCCTCCATTTACCACCCTCCCTTCTTAACACACACACACACACACACACACACACACACACACACTGTTGTTAATTCAGCTGAAGGCCACACAAAGCAAGCAAGCACAGAGAGGGAGGAGAGGGAAGGGGAGGGAGAGGGAGGGGGAGGGAGGGAGGGAGGGAGGAGAGTGGGAGTGGGATGGAGGGATGGAGGGAGAGGGCGGATGGTGTGCTGACTGTCTGGTTGTCTGGCTGGTTGGTTGGCTGTCTGGTTGGTTGGTTGGGTAGTTAGTTGGGTTGTTTGCGATCACTGCTCTTTATAGGGTGATTATAGTTGGCTTAGGGAGTAGTTACCAGGCCCGCAACGACTGCAACCCATTATTTTTACGCCACGGAGAGAGAGAGAGAGAGAGAGAGAGAGAGAGAGAGAGAGAGGAGAGAGAGAGAGAGAGAGAGAGAGAATATATGGGTGAGGCAGACAGTAAGGAAGAGGTTGGCGTGAATCAAATTACTGCACATTTATCCACTCTTTCACACACACACAACACCATCTGCATTCACTCTTTCACACTCACACACAAAAGGCCACACACTCACTCAAACCCACCCACAATGTCGCCTTCTTAACACCCACTCTCTCACCGGTGTGGCTTGAGTGCCGTTTCGTTCGTCTCCGGTGACCATTTCGCCTTTGCAGTGTTGCCAGCGGGTCAACTCGGCCCACCCACTTCCTCTTCTCTTATCTGAACTTATCACTGCTGCTGCTGCTGCTCTCCATTTTGTCTTATCTTATAGCCGAAGTTTTAGATTTTCTTGAATATTTTACCGTGAGTTTTTGTATTGTCTCGGCTGGAGTGAAATATTAATATTCTGTACAGTATATTTATATATTTTGTTTTTCGTTTTTTACTTTTTCATAATAATTATTTTCTCATTCATTTTACTCTCACGTTTTAAGGATTTTTTCCCTTGAGTGTTTGTATATATTGTGTTATATACATATATATATTTTGTCAGTGGACAATTTTTTATAGTATTCATTCTTTAATTATTGCTGACATTTTAGTTTGCGTGTTTGTGTAATCTCGTACTTTTACCTATTAAAATTTGGTGTACTGTGCTTTGATAATCTGGTTATATTTCAATATCACCATAACACCATCTCTCTCACCATAACAACACTACCGCCTCCACCATCACTGCACCATAACACCATTCACCACACAATACAAAGTCACTCATGAATGCAGCATCACAATACCATAACATTTCATACACAACACTGCCTCTAACACCACCACCACTACCACCACTATTACCAAGTCACACTATACAGGGAAACGAACTATAAGATGCAGTATAATAATGTTAACACACACACACACCCACACCAAGCCACAATACTATTACGAAAGACACACACACACACACACACACTGTACTGAACCAAAACAAAAGGTACCGTAACTTATTGCACCACAAGTACCACACACACCAACCTTATTACCATTAACACCAGCATCAACATATCATCTCTTTTACAACACCACCACCACCACAACTCAGCAGGCCACTACCACCACACCACACAACACAACACCACACAACACAACACAACCCTTTTTCCACGCACAATTTACCAGCCAACTTGCGAGTGTGCTAAGTGCAAAGAAGCATTATATCTTAACTACACTTTTCCCTTAACGAGTGTGTTGGGGTGAATTTTTTTCCAAGGTACATTAAGGTAAATTGCCTGTTAATGAAGCAGACGAGATTGTAGGAGTTGGTTGTTTGTTCTTGCTGTTGCTTTTGCTTTTGTTGTTGTTGTTGATTTTGCTTTTGTTGTTGTTGTTGTTGTTGTGGGACCTGGAGGCTACTGATTCCTCCTCCCAGACTGTACCACAAATCAAACTCCCCTTCCCCCCATTTAGAGTTGTGGTTTTGCGGTACACATTGGAGGAATAAATTGTAGCCCCCTATCCTGTATATACACTGGCCCTTTTTATTGTGTTTTAATCATTGTTATGCCTTGCTTCTTGATCGTGTCTCTGTATCTCTGTCACTGTACCTTCCTCGTTTCTACTTCTCTGTATATTTATGTGTGTCTTTCTGTTTGTATCTCTGTGTATGTATATGATTTTGGTAGGGAAAGACCCATGAATCTCTCTTTCTTTTATCCCTTTAATTATTATCATTTTCCCCATCGCTACATTTTCCTCATAACTCGTATAATACATCCCGTTCCCCATTACCCTTACTCATTTCCTTGACCGTAACCCTACCATCCATCACACCTTCCTTACCTCTCCTACCATCCATCACGCCTTCCTAACTCCTCCTATACCTACCTCACCTCTCTCTACCATCCATCACACCTTTCTCTCCTCTTCCTAACTCCTCCAAACCTACCTCACCTCACCCTAACTCCCACAAACATACCACACAACCCCTAATTCCCCAAACTTAACTCACCTTGCCCTTACTCACCTCTCCCTAACTCTGCTACCCTACCTCACCTCTCCCTAACTCTGCTACCATAACTCCTCTTACCCTACCCAATCTCACCACTCCCTAATCCTGCCACCCTGCCTCGACCACTTCATAACCTAACCCTGGATCAGCAAATAGAGCTGTTGGCAAGAATCATGACATATACGGTAGGTGGGTTTAGTTCGCATTGGGTATTCTTAGATAAATAGAAATGTTTTATACAGATAAGTTATTTTTTATTCTTTGGTAGTGGATTCGTTTTTTTCTTCTCTTTTTTTTTTCTAGAGGAGGGAAACCTAGTCGTAGGAATAATAAAAATGATGGATGTGATTCACCTCTCGTCTGTTTTTCTGAAGACGAGGGAAATGGAAATTATGTTTTTTGTTTTGTTTTTCGAGAAGAACTCGTGTATATATATTTATCTGCTTATTTGTGTATACGTATGTTTATTGTGCATTATTATTTTGTGTTTATTATTTATAAACGGATACATTATAGTACTAATGTAGGTTTATGTATTTCTGGAGTTATTTATTAATGTACGAGTACTTTATATAACTCGTAACTACAGCGGGGAAAAAGAGAAACAAACAAACAAAAACAAAAGAAAGAACAAACAAGCAAAGTTAGAAATGAAGAAGACAATAATAGATGGTGACGACACACACACACACATACACACACACACACACACACACACACACACACACATCAGCCTGCTCGTCTCCCCTCTTGTCTTGTTCGCCTCGCCCTCTTCCTTCTTCCTGACCATAATCCTCCTTCACTCTTGTCCCTGTCTGCCTCTCCTCTCATCCGTATTTATCCATCTCTCTCCCATTTCTCCTTTTTGTATCAATTTCTGCGGATACTTTTAAAATCTTCTATACACATATGCATTTTAGGAATTACTTTTAGTGCGTCAAAAATAAGTTAACATTCATAATTTTTATTATTAACAGTGTCTTTCCCAATAATGTACACCAATATTATTCTTATATATATTTTTTATAAGGGTCATTGATGCCTTGATTTCTCAATTGAGATACTATAATGTTTCATAATGTGCACAAAATTAAAACACGAAACTCGAACAAGGCATTCCTGGCTGGTCCTTCCCTGTCTCCCTTCCTCTCACAGCCAGATCACCATATTCTCCAGTCAATTTTAATATCCACTTCACTCTCAGACTAATTAGAAATATACTTGTATAAAGAGAGAGGATTTTTGTACTCAGTCATAATTATATTCTTTCAGTTCTGAGAGTAACTCGTGTTACTGCCTGTATACCGTGTTGTATATTAGTAGTTACTTGAACAGTTTATTTTCAATTTTTCCCTTCTGTCCTTATTGTGTCATTTAACTGTCTTTTCTATACACACACACACAATCTCCTTTCTCTCTCTCTCTCTCTCTCTCTCTCTCTCTCTCTCCTCTCTCTCTCTCTCTCTCTCTCTCTCTCTCTCTCTCTCTCGACCCAGGTGAAGGGAATGACCTGCCACGGAGTAATAGACGCCAGTTGTCATTCCAGGTTGGCGCGGAGGAAGGAGAGGAGAGGGAAGGAAGGAAGGAAAGGGGAAGTAGAGAACGTGAGGTCCAGAGAGGCATAAGGGAAGCAAGGAGGAAGAAAGAAAGGGTCGGTCTGCTGGTGTTAAGGGGAGGTTGGGGAGTGACATGGGAAGGAGAGGGAGGCAGGAATAATAGGAGGGAATAGCAGGGCAGGGAAGAAACGAGGGGGAAAGAAGGAAGGACAATTAGGAGTGAGGTATGGAAGAGAGACGATAATAAGGGGGAAAGGTAGAGCAGAATAATTTTATTTAACTAACAAAGGCTTGATGGATGTGGAAGGTATTGTAGATATTAAAAGGAGTAAAAGTAGTAAGGATAAAGTATGGAAGAATAAAAATAAAGCAAAAAGGAGTTACATAAAAAAAGTAAATTAGAGAGAGAGAAAATAAAGAGAGAGAGAGAGAGAGAGAGAGAGAGAGAGAGAGAAAGAGAGAAAGAGAGAGAGAGAGAGAGAGAGAGAGTTATGAAAGAGGGAGAGGCAATAACCAGGGTGAGGGGAACAGCATGGGGGTATATGACATTAATGGGGTGTGTGGGAGGAAGGAAAATGGGGAGGGGGTGAGGAAGGGACGGCCAAGGTAACCGTAGTAATAAGCTTTGAGGAAATGGAAAGGAGGAATAAAGGATGGAGTGTGGGAGGAGGAAAGAAAGGAAAAATGAAGAGAGTGTGGGTGTGGGTAGAGGAAAGGAAAACGAAGAAGGGAGAAGGGGAGGAGGAAAGAAAGGAAAAGTTAAGAGAGTGTGGGTGTGGATAGAGGAAGGAAAAATAAAAAGGAGTGTAGATAGGAGAAGGATGAAGTAAAGAAGGGAGAGTGGGAGGAGGAAAGAAAGGAGAGGGGAAGAGAGTGGGCGAGGAGAGAAGAAGGAAAAATGAAGGGAGTGTGGATAGAGGAAGAATAGAGTACCGTAGTGAAGAGAATGTGGGAAGAGAAAAGAAAAGAGAAAAAGAGAGTGTGGGGGAGGAGGAAGAAAGGAAATAATTGAGGTAGTGTGGGAGGAAGAAAGAAAGGAGAAAAAAAGGTAGATTAGGAGGAGAACGGAAGGAAAAAAGAAGGTAGCGTGGGTGGAGGTAAGGATGGAGAATGGAAGGAAACCCAGACAAATGTAGGTGAAGGAATGAGAAAATAATAAAGTTTGCAGAAGGAAAGAGGTGAACTGAAAAAGAGCGAGAGTTAAGAGGAAGGAAGGGAATCGAGAAAAGAGGAGAATGGAACAAGAGAATGAGGGAGAGGAGAGGTAGTAATAAAAGAATGCATGATAAATGAGGAAGAGTATAATTAAGAAAGCTACGTAAGCGAAGAAGAAGGGGATAATGAAAAGAATAAGAATTAAGGAATGAAAAAATACCCAAGTGTAATGAAACAGGAAGATTAATACTGAAACGAGGAGAGAAAGACGTATTGGGAAGAGTGAAGAAAATAATGTGTAGGAAAGTTTGAGTTACCGAGAGCAAAAAAAAAAAGAATGGTTGGTGAGAAGGTGTCGGCGTGTTGAGTGGTGAGATAAGGGCGTGTTGAGTGGTGAGATAAGGGCGTGTTGAGTGGTGAGATAAGGGCGTGTTGAGTGCTGAGATAAGGGCGTGTTGAGTGGTGAGATAAGGGCGTGTTGAGTGCTGAGATAAGGGCGTGTTGAGTGGTGAGATAAGGGCGTGGTGAGTGGTGAGATAAGGGCGTGTTGAGTGGTGAGATAAAGGGCGTGTTGAGTGGTGAGATACGGGCGTGGTGAGTGGTGAGATAAGGGCGTGGTGAGTGAGGAGGGCAGGGCGTGGTGAGTAAGGAGGGCAGGGCGTGGTAATGAGAGTGAGTTTCCATTGAGGTCACGAACACCAGGTGAGGTGTAAAACTGAGAGTTCTCCACAGTTTTAAAGAGTTTGGGAATTGTAAGAGCCACAAGGAGTACGTGGGAATGTGTGTGTGTGTGTGTGAGAGAGAGAGAGAGAGAGAGAGAGAGAGAGAGAGAGAGAGAGAGAGAGAGAGAGAGAGAGAGAGAGAGAGATTGTAAGAGTAAACGAGAGTATGTTTGGGAGACTCAACGTGGGACTATGTATGTGGGAGAAAAGCTGCCAGTGTGTGTGTGGGAGGGTGTGTGTGTGTGGGTGGGTGTGTGGGTTAGGCAGTGAAAGTGTAAGAGAGACAGGGAGAGCGTGGGTGAGAGTTACGAGTCCCAGTATCTAGTGGGAGGGAGGGGGGGTGAGAGGGGGGAAGATAAAATGGAGAGGAATGGAAAGTGGCTAAGAGGGAAGTAAATAGGGAGAGAGAGAGAGAGAGAGAGAGAGAGAGAGAGAGAGAGAGAGAGAGAGAGAGAGAGAGAGAGAGAAACGGAGGAACGAAACATCTGAGGGATAACTGTAGTGAGCGAAAGAGGAGGAGTGGGAGGGAGAGAGAGAGAGGGAGATAGAGAGGGAGAGGGAGAGAGAGGGAAGGAGAGAGAGAGGAAGAGAGGGGGAGGGAGGGATAGAGGGGGAGGGAGCAGCGCTGGGAAAGGAACCATCTTGTGGCCCAGGGAAAAAAGTTTAAGTCGGCCCCTTCAAAGAAACTGAGAAGCCAGGCGGAAAAAAAGCAACATAAAAATGGGACTTGGAAAGAGATATTGGGAGGATCGGAGAAGAGGATGAGAGGGATAGATTCTTTGACAGATGCAGGGAAATGTAGATAGACATTCAAGCTTATCACTAGATTCAAAAGGGGGTGATAGACTGAAAAAGATAAGACGAGTGATTTGGATACAGTGAGTGTGTTTGATAGATAGGGAGTGGAATTGGTAACTGACGAGGATCATTTCACTTAATCACTGACATGACTTCAAGTACAGTAAGTATAATTGTAATCTGTATTTTGTGGAACACCCTGGATCAAGAAAACTAAACTAAACTCTTTATTATACATTGTGTACTTATATACAATTTATATATATATATATATATATATATATATATATATATATATATATATATATATATATATATATATATATATATATATATATATATATATATATATATATATATAAACACAAGGGCTCTACCAAGGGGAAACTAAAAATAATACGTAAGGGCTCTACCGTGGGAAAACTAAAATAATACCGTATGCAAAGCTCACAGTATTCAGTCCAGTCAGGCAGCAGATATAGCTTACCTTATCTTCTCTTTATCTGTCCCTGGTTGGATTGAAGTGTGGAGTTGTGACTGTACAGTCGGCGACATAAGTCCTGTCGCCTCACCTGCTTCACTGAGACGCACAGTGTTCATGGATTCGAGAAATACACACGTTTTATACACTTAATAATCTCGAGTCTATGAACTTCGCGTGGCTCGGTAAAGCAAGTGAGGCAACAGGACTTTTACCGCCGACTGTACGTTTGGCTAAATGGAACTCTGGCAAATTGTAGCCACCATAATAAACATGTAGGTTGTAGATTTGATTTGATTTTCAATGAGTTGCTTTGAGACGCCTGTGATCATGTACGAGTATTGGAGTCTTCTGATTCCTCCAGACTATGCCACGAAACAAGTTCTTTCCATTTAGCTGGTGTTTCGTGGTAATATTTGAGGAACTTTTTTTACCTCCAATTTTCTGACTACATCACAGTATTCCTTAACAAGATGGTTTTAAACAGTAACAAGGACGTCTTTTGTAGTGTGTGATAGAAGTGAAGATTGTAAAGGGAAGACTTGTAAAGATTTGTGAAGAGATTTCTTTGGTGAGTTTTGTTTGAAAATCAGACATCGCTTCCTGGAGCTACCAAAATATCTTCTGGACAATTTCTATATCCCGCCTTGTCAGTTGTACAAATTGATGTTGTACTGACTTATTGCTATATGGTGTCTTTGCTATTAACATTGAAATATATATATATATATAACCGTACGTATTTTTTAAGGTAGCAGCATGTTTGATATAAAAATCGTTTAATATTAAGTTATATAATTATGATGTTGGGTTTCTCGTATTAGTGCAAAACACCAGCCTAATTTCCTTCCGTAAATGATTGATAATTAGTTCCCTGGGGGAGTTGAGCTACTTTATTATAATTGCCTGCATATGTAGATGAGTTGCTTCGAGCTGAACTGAATATTCAACACGGGCAGGTTAAAGAGCACACCTGATAGTTTTCCCATGCTCTCAGTGTGTGTGTGTGTGTGTGTGTGTGAGGTTTGATGCAGGACAATAACCTTGCTCTCTAATTCCAGTATGGCTTTAAATAACAGGCTTATATGCCGGCTTTATTTAACATACAGGCTTTATAATTATAACATGTGTAAGATAATTTTAATGTATCATGTGTAAGATCATTTCTTCCCCAGAGAATGATTATATCTATTTTGTTTTTTCTCATAGCTGTATAATAATCCCTCATATATCATAATAATTTGAGAGTTGTAAAGTTAATGCAAGGTAATTAATGTTATTTGTATATTTGTTCCAGGTGAGTTGGTGATGGAGAATGTTGCCTCCACCGTCGAGTGTGTGAGTACCACTGCACTTCCATGTTCCCAATATACGATGAAGTGTACTTGAGTGTGGCCCAGTGGCAGGTAGGCTATGTTTGCAGTCCTCTCGTCAGGGGATCAGCTGGTCGAGCGAAAACACACTGTTGACACACGTACTCTAGGAGAAAATCTGCTGTTGTGTTTTTATTCCTAGATTTGACATGCTTCTCGATTGAGATACGAAATGTTTGTGTATTGACCGATGGATTGAGACATGTGTAAGAAGATAGACTGATGGATAGGTAAGGAAGGTTGATGGATACTTACAGCCACAATCAAATAACCACCAAGTTAGGCACCAACACACTCCTTCCATCGTGCAAATAAATCCGTACCATATCTAAATATAATCATACAACAGCACATTACGTCAACTCAACCCCCTCAATTATTAAAATTATTATTATTATGAGGGGTGCTGCAAAATCATATATGTGTTGTTCCTTATTACCAAGATATTTACTACGATGGAGAAGGAAAGTGTCGGTGGATATATTTTGATTATGGCTGTACACAGGGTAAATAAAAACAATATTATGAAGCAGGAAAGGTCTAATGGTTCTGTCAATGATCGGCACAGCTCATGAAGCCCTGGGAGTAAACAAGATCATTTTCGGTATCCATCGGTTGTGGCGTCAAAATGTTTCGTACGAGAATTGCACCGATAGATTTTTATTGTTTTGTTTTTTACCTTGTTTACATATAATGATAATCTATACAAGTGTATCTGTCTCTACACAGCATAAAAGTCTATCCATAAGTCTATAATTATTATAGACTTATGGATAGTGTATTATGTAAAGAGATAGATAAACTTAGATGGAATGATGAAGAGGCACATTATGTTATTTATAGATATACCTGTAGATAGATTGATGATCAATTAATTAGAAAAATGGATAGTTAGATCAAATTAATGGTTAATGGAAAGAGATAGAGATAAATAGATAAATAGAGAAAAAGACTGATAGATAGAGAAAGAGATAGATAGATAGATAGATAGAGAAAGAGATAAATTAATAGATGGACATATAGAGAGAGGCAGGCTGATGGATGTGAAATATAAATATAGATAGATATAGTAGCAGCAGCAGCAGCAGGAACACTATAGGAAAGAGGGATGGATGGGGTCATGTGGTGGAGTTCCCTAGTGAGTACCTAACTTGATTTGCTCTCTGTTTCCCTCTCGCTCACATTTTGTATTTTCCTATATTTTTCATGCAGGTTCCATTCCTTTCGTGTTTTTGTTTTCTCTTTAGTAACTCCCCCTGTTTTTTCTTGCTGTATTTTTATTTTTCCATTTTTTATGTATTGTCTTTTATTTATCACATCGTCACATCTTCCTTTTTTTAATTCGTTTTGTTTTCTTTCCCTTCTACCATTTTCCCTCCATTCTTTCCCTTCTACCTTTTTCCCTCCATTCCTTCCTTCCTTCCTTCCTTCCTTCCTTCCTTCCTTCTGCCTTTTCTTCCACTCATATCAGTCTTCCTTTTTCTCATGCCTCCTTCCTATCATTATTAATTTCCTCCATCTCCCTTCTTCCTCTCCTTCTCTCTTCCTCCCTTCTCTCTTCCTTCCTTCTCTCTTCCTCCCTTCTCTCTTCCTCCCTTCTCTTTTCCTCCCTTCTCTCTTCCTCCCTTCTCTTTTCCTCCCTTCTCTCTTCCTCCCTTCTCTCTTCCTCCCTTCTCTCTTCCTCCCTTCTCTCTTCCTCCCTTCTCTCTTCCTCCCTTCTCTTTTCCTTCATTCCTCCCTTTCCTCTTACATTCTTCCCTCTTTCATTCTCCCCTCTTGGTCACGTTCCACTGTTGCCACATGTCGCTCCTTACATTTCTTGCCCTATATTACGTTGTTTGTGTTATTGTTGTTATTGTTGTTGGTGGAGAAAGGTGTTATTGTTGCATGTTGTTATTGCTGGTCTGGTGACGGGTTGTGGTGTTGTGGTTGGCGTTATTGTAAATGGTGTTGGATATTTCTGTTGTTATTGTTGACATGACTGGGATTTTTGCTGAGGTTATTGCTTTTAATTATTGTGTGTGTGTGTGTGTGTGTGTGTGTGTGTGTGTGGTGTGTGTGTGTGTGTGTGTGTGTTCTGTATGTGTGTGTATGTGTTCTGTGTGTATGTTCTGTCTGTGTCTTTTGTGTGTTCTGTGTCTTTTGTGTGTTGTTATCCTCCCTCCTTTCTTTCACTTGTCTTATTATCTCTATTGCTTTGCTTTTTCATCTACCTTTATTATGTTCATTCCAGTTGCACCACTAATCAACCTTTCTCCTTTACCACTCATCCTCACCTCCTTCCTCCCTCCCTCCCTCCCTCTAGTTTACAAGTTTAGACATTTATCACTCACTCACTCGCTTCTTCCTTCCCACCCTCTGCATCACATATTCCCTCCTTTCCTAAACGCGTTCACTCTCTCTATTTCTTCTTCTCATTCTTTCCCCATCCTCTACACCTCCGTTGCTCAATCTATATATTCCACCCACCTTCCATTCTCTCTCCTTCTGTCCCTCTCTGCCTCTACGCGTTCACTCACTCTCTCTCTCTCTCTCTCCTTTCCTCATTTTCACCCCAAAATTACACCTCCGTTTCTCACTCTACACATTCTATCCACCATCGCTTCTCTTTCTTCTTCCATCCCCCCCTTTCTCCCCTTACATATTCCATCCTCTTTCCTTTATTTATTTTCTCCCTTCCCCCCTTTCTCCCCTTACACCTTCCACCTTCCTTCCTTTATTTCTTCTTCTCTCCCTTCCTCCATTTCTCCCCATACACAATACACCCTCCTTCCTTCCTTTCTCTCTTCTTCTGTCACTCCCTTTACACTTCCCACCTCTCCTCTGTCTCACCCTGCGTGCCTCTCTCTCTGCCTCCGACATAATACAACCCTATCTTCCTCCTCATTTCCTCCCAGCCAGACATATCTACTGGTTTAAGGCAGCCAGACAGGAACGGAGGAAGGAATGGAGGAAAGGGACCAAGGAACAAGGTGGATAGCAAACATACTGGGAAAGAATAATAGTGAATAGATGGAATGATGTATGTGTATGGATTGGTATGTGAGAATTGGTTAGAGGAAGAAAGGAATGAACTAAAGAAAGAAGGAATGAATGAATGAAGGAAAGAAAGAAAGAAAGAAGGAAGGAAGGAAGGAAGGAAGGAGTGGAGGAAAGGAACGAAGGAAATAGGAGGTAAACAAACATACAGGGAAATAATAGCGAATCAATGAAATGATGTATGCATGGATTGGTATGTGAATAATTGGGCAGAGGGAAGGAGGGAGGGAGGGAATGAATGGAGGAACACGCAAAGAAGGAAAGGAACGAAGGAAAAGGAGTGAAGCAAAAATATATACAGGGAAAGAATAGTGTATAGATGGAATGATGTATGAATGTATGTATGTATGGATCGAGGGAGGGAGGAAGGCAAACATGAAACAATGAGAGAGATTAGTCTGACTAGAGAAAAACAAGCTACTTATATGAAGAGATGAAGACAGGCTGGGAGATTAGTTCGTAGTATAAGGAGTAATGATGGTAGGCGAGAATATAGACAAGCAAACACGAAAGTAGAAGGAACGGAGAAAGGCAGAGAAGAACAGAGATATGAAGGCAGAGCTGCAGGTAGGGAGACATAGAAGGAGGAATAGAAACAGACAGATAATCAAAGAACCAGAAAAGACAGAGATAGAGAGACCAAGACCAAGGGAAGAGAGATAAGGGCAATAAAGAGAGAGGAAGAGAGATTGAGAAACGGCACAACACAGACTGACACCAACACACACACACACACACACACTCAAAACAACAGCAACTTTCTTAATATAGCAACTTTGCAAGCCGTGTAGTTGTGTAAAAGGCTGGCTATGTGAGATGGTGTGGGGTGGGCAGGGGTTAGCAGGAGACTTATAAGGTACCACACTTGTTGTTGTTGTATGTAGGGTACAGCTTGATCTTCAGTTCATTAGACATTGTTGGTGTTGGTTAAGAAGGGGATGGTTTTATAGCTTCAGGTAGCATCTGTCAACAGTAAAATGATAATAACTAGTGACAGATTTATTATTATTAACCTATTATTTAATTTTATTATTATTGGTAGGCTGATTAATAAATATACCTGTATATTTACGAATTGATATACAAATACGATACGTATATGCTGGGTATTGATCGATGGGTATATATAGAGGAAGAAAAAAAAAAACAGGACAAGATGGAAGGAAAGGGTGAGGTGAGGGTAATAGGAATGAAATGAGATTGAGGTGAGGGTAATGGAATGGGATGAGATTGTATAGGGAGGAAGGAGGGAGGGGGGGGTAGTAGTAGTAGTAGTAGTAGCAGTAGTAGTAGTAATAGTAGCAGTAGTCGTAGTATCTTTAGTTGTTGTTGTTTTTATTGTATCAGTAGTGGTGTGAGTGGTACTGTTATTAATAATGGTAGTTGCAATGGTAGGGATGGTGATGGCAGTCTTATGGGTTGCGATTGTAATGGTGGTGGTAAATGTAATAGTAGTAATGGTGAATGTGATTGTGGTAGTGGTGGTGATGATGTAGTAGTAGTAGCAGTAGCAGTAGTAGTAATAGTAGTAGTAGTAATAGTAATAGTTGTAGTAGTAGTGATAGAAGTAGTAATAGTAGTAGTGATGATTATGGTAAGTGGTGATGAAATAGGAGAAAAGGTGAGAAAGGAATGGAATATTAGCATGGAATGAAAGGAGTGGTAAAGAGAACAATGGATAAGAAGTGTGTGTGTTTGTGAGGAGAAGAGGGATTGTAATGAGCCTGAACTGTAACGCAGGAGGGAACCAACTATTCCTCGGTCGGATATGCCTGCCAAAATTCCGGGATATTGTTGCAGTTATCGTGGAAACATATACACACAAAACGCGAAGGTGAAAAGAATATCCGGCTCCACACTCACTGCAGGCACGAGGCAGGGTAATTCGTAGAGAGAGAGAGAGAGAGAGAGAGAGAGAGAGAGAGAGAGATGAACGAGGAAGCTCTAACTCAGCCGACTGGAAACTTTCTCTACTACTCTCTCTCTCTCTCTCGCTCTCTCTCTCTCTCTCTCTCTCTCTCTCTCTCTCTCTCTCTCTCTCTCTCCACTAATTAATGACTGCCCCGAATTTTACTTCCCTCCGTCTCTCCCTTCATCACTCACTCTCCTCCTCTCCGTCACTCAGACAGTCGCTTTCTCTCACACTTTGTCTCCATCCTCCATTCTGTCCTCCTCTGTTATCTTTCTCCCACTGTTTCTAGTTATCACTCATTCGTCTCACTCTAATTCACGTTTTCATTCTCTTTCTATCTGTATTTATCTCAAACACTTCTCATTTCACCTCCACCTCCAATGCTCTCTCTCTCTCTCTCTCTCTCTCTCTCTCTCTCTCTCTCTCTCTCTCTCTCTCTCTCTCTCTCATTTCCTCCAATTAAAGACATGCATTTTATTTTCCTTGCAGTGTTTGTATTAATTACTGTCGTCGTTCTCAGTCACACATTTACAGTTCTCCATTAGCATTTTCCTTCTTTATATGTTGGCAGTTTTCACCCTATTAAGAATGGTGTGTGCTTTAGTATTAATTAAGTGTTAATTTCCTCGTACAAGAGAAGAGTTTACACACACATATATATTTTTTTTCCTTTCTTTTTTCCCTGCCTGTTTCCCTTCCTCCCCTTCCTCGTGCAAGTGTATGTTAAAGATGGCTTCACAACTAACTGTACATATTCTTTTTTATTATTGTTATTCTCCTACACTTGGCCATGAGTACCACCACAGTTGAGGGCAGTTCAAGGTCAGGGTCAACGTGAACTCGTGTCAAGTTTCCTGGCGCCTGAGGGGGTCATAAAGAAGGGGTCTGTGGGTCAAAGTTGGATGCATTAAGAGGGTCGTTTGTTGTGGGCATTTTGAAGCCAACTTAGTAGTCTGAAAATTTCGACAAAACATATCTGCTACTCGTATAATATTAGTGTAATCTGTTTTCCGACATTTTGTGAGGAATCAGTAGCCTTCTAAAACGCCATAAACAAATGATTAACGTAAGTAGGTGCCCTACGAAAGATACAGCAAACACCCTTCCACTAAGTCTATACACACAAAACACCCCAATAATGTGTATGTGTGTGTGTGTTTGTATGTTGTGTTGTATGGTACGAGTGTGCGTGTGTTGTGTATGTGATGTTGTGTGTTGTGTGTGTGTAAAGGTGAGTGTGTGTGTTGTGGGTGTGTGTGTTGTGTTGTGTGTGTGAGTGAGTGTGAGTGTGTGTTTCCAATAATATGCGTGTGTTGTGTGTATCTGCATGTGTTGTGTGTGTGTTTATGTAGCATTGATAGTACCCGTACATAACCTACAGTAATATCCAGTAGTGAAGTTATGGTTCGGTGACCGTGGGGAATCCGCTTAATATTGAGTAGAGGTTAAAAGCCGGGGTTAAAGGTCAGAGTCAGATTTTTGGAAAGGTCGACTCAATCAATACCAACGAAACCGTTTTTATTCCGCGCATTTTTTAAAGCCCCGTGTTAATTTTTGAACGGTGAAGGTTTAAATATTTTACTTTTACACCTTTAATTTTGATGTCTTTAAAATCCTGATCTATATACAACTGTTTCTCTATCACCCTTTTTTGAATTGGTAAATGTTTATGCAAATGTTTACAATCCACATAATAAAAAAAAAGAATGAGGCATATCATTTCTTTCTTTCAATTTTGTTGTTTAGAATCATCGGTGCACGAGTTGATTTGCATTAAGGAATCCCGTGATCGTGTATGATAAGTGAAGGCTTCGGAATCCTCTTGACCATGCCACGAAACAAGCTCCTTCCATATAGGTGTGTGGTGTTTCGTGGCAATGTTTGAGGGACTCATTTGTCTCCAATTTTCTGACTACATCAGAGTGTCCCTTAATTAAACACCCAAATATATTCAAAACACTTTAACGTCATGTCTATTTTTGTCACAATTTTATCTGTTTATGTGATAATTTCTAACTTTTTTTTATGTAGGAATAGGCTATTTTTCACTCATTTGAAAACCCGAACATAATAACCGTTTCTGTATGAGCGTTTTTGACTCCATAAGTGCACGTGTTGAACTAATTAACAGCTCCGTCCAACCATGGTAAGTGGGGGAGGGGTAGGGAGAGGTTACTTGGAGGGGGAGGAGGGTAATGGGTGTGTGGGGGAGTTGACTGGGTGGGTGAAGGAGGGTAAGGGGTTTGTGTGGGGTTGCCTGGGTGGGGAGGAAGGGGGGTAATTGGTGCCTGGGTGGGAGGAAGGAGGGTAAGGGGTGTGTTGGGGGTGCCTTGGTGGGGTGAAAGAGGGTAAGGGGTGTGTGGGGGGTGGCTGGGTGGGGATGGAGGGTAATTGGTTTGTGGGGATGCCTGGGGGGGTGAAGGAGGGTAAGGGGTGTGTTGGGGGTGCCTTGGTGGGGTGAAAGAGGGTAAGGGGTGTGTGGGGAGTGACTGGGTGGGGATGGAGGGTAATTGGTTTGTGGGGATGCCTGGGTAGGGGGGAAGGAGGGGAAGGGAGTGGGGTAGGCAGGAAGGTTAGCGTTGGTTATTGTTTGGTTGTATCATTAGAGTTATAAAGAGTGTATTGTTTGAGATATAAAGAGGCATCAAGAGTTAACTGAGGCACACACACATTATTTATACTCCATTGGGCCGAAAATTGAGCCTGTGTGTTTGTTAATTGAAAAGAATTATTGCGCCCTTCCAATTACTAAGTGAGTAAATTAAGTTAATGGTTTGTGTTATCATGATTTTATATGATAGGTAGGATTATAAAAAGGAGTTATTTTGTACCTTAATCGTTTGTGATTTATGTTCAATTCATCAGTAAACAATT
>JAWZYT010005700.1:22500-32752 GCA_034508575.1 Petrolisthes manimaculis
CCTTCAGTGCCTCTGAGTGGGGACTGGGGAGAGAGCCTTCTACTTTGCTATCCTTATCTACGACTATCACTGGGGAGAAATTCATTCTCCACCAGTAACCTTCTAATCAGATCACCTCGTGTGGACCATAAGGTCTGTTGTGGTCTGCGATTCTATGTAACTCTATGTAACTTTCTATCCCTCTCTTCCCCCTTCCCTTTCTACCTCTTTCCCTTTCTATACTTAACTACATCCCTCCCCTCCTCCATCCATCCCTTACAACCTCTCTCCTTTTCTCTCTTCCCCCTTCCCTTCCTACCTATCTTTCTTTCTATCCCTCTCTCCATTTCTCTCTTCATCCCCCTCGCCTCCGTACCTCTCTTCCTTACTTTCTATCCCTCTCTCCATTCCTCTCTTCCCCCTTCACTTCCTAAATTTATCCCCCTCTCTCTATTACCCTCCCTTTCTCCCTCCCTCCCTCTCTCCTGGTATCTGATATCAATATGCCTCCATGTGGAAACTCCCCCGAGCGCTGTTTGTATTCCTCCCTTGGTTTTTATTTCAGTCTGAATGTTTTATTTTAGTTACTCTTATGATTTCACAGATCGGCATCACGTTTTCTGTATGGGTCCACTTTTTGCCTGGGTTGTATTCCAATTTGTGTGTGTGTGTGTGTGTGTGTGTGTGTGCGTGTGTGCGTGTGCGTGCGTGTCCGTGTCCGTGTCCGTCAGTCCATTTTTTTATATTTTCGTGTCTATCATTCAATTTTATTTCATGTCTTTTCTGTGTGTTAACCTTCCCTTTTTCTATCCTTATTACTCTTCGTAAATAATTCTCCCCCTTGAGTGCGAAAAAATTTGCAGATAAAAAAAGAAACCAGGAAATGGAAAGATGGGGAACAGAAATAAAGAAAAATTTGAATAAGAAAAAAGAGGAGAAACAAGGAAAAAAAAATGAGAGAAGAAAGATAGTAAAGATGAATGAAAAGGAAGGAAGACAGACGAAAGATAGAAAATGTATGATAGAAAGAATATGATAAGGAAGGCAGTGAAAGAAAGAAGGAATGAGTGTAGTAATAGAACAAAGGAGGCATTTTGGATGAAGGATAGACAGTGAAAAATATGATAGTTGTGAAAGAGAAGGAATGAAAGAAGGAAAAGAGAAAGGAAAATAGCGAGGACTAATACGGACCCTGTGATCGTGTATGGAAATTGAAGGCTTTTGATTCCTCCTATCTATGCCATGTACGAAACAAGCTCCTTTCATATAGGTGGTGTTTCATGGCAATATTATATAACTACATCACAGGGTCCCTTAAGATTGAATGCAAAGGAAGCGAGATGTAAAATTTATCCTAAAGGGACGATAATGTGAACGAAGTTTGTGAAGGAAAAGTAAGAAGTAGTGAAGAGAGATGTACAAAAAAATCTACCTATCTAACGAGACGAAAATGTGAGTGAGGTTTGTGAAGGAAAAGAGAGAAGTAGTGAAGGCAGGAGGAGTGAAGGTAGCGAGTGAGCGTGTAAGCACTTCATCCGGGTTTGGTTGTGATGAATAATGTATCTTTCCGGGTCACGTACCGGCGAGGAGATGGGGGTACGTAGAGGTTGTGTCGTCCTGTGTGTGTCTGTGTGTGTGTGTGTGTGTGTGTGATTTATTATATTCCGACTATGATCATGTGTGCAAAATTTTCAGTTTGTGTGTGTGTGTGTGTGTGTGTGTGTGTGTGTGTGTGTGTGTGTGTGTGTGTGTGTGTGTGTGTGTGTGTGTGTGTGTGTGTGTGTGTGTGTGTGTGTGTGTGTGCTCATAAATTCAAGGCTAAAATTTAGTTGTTGTGACTGTATGGTATATGTTTTTCGGTGTGCGTGTACGTATGCTTGTTTGTGTGTGTGTGCTTCAGGGTGGAGCTGTGAGTGTTATTGTCTTCATATCCGTGTTGTGTCGTGTCTCTTGTTGTATCCGTGTCAGGCAGCTGTCAGTTTACATCAGCGTTATGAAGTGGAGACCTATTTTTTTTTCGTTTTTTTTTTTTTTTTTGAAGGTGGGGGGGCGCGGGGGTCGTATCGGAGTAGTGTCACGGGGGGCTGCACACGTATTTCCTGATCATGTAGTGGTGGGTACGATCCGTGTATATTCCGGGTCGTGTAGTATTGGCACTTTAGATATCGGGGTTATGTAGTGGATGTTCGAATGGTTTTTGTTTTTTTTATATGTGAGGGTTTGGCAATGTTCACGAAGCAGCGTCGATGTGTGTAAGATTAGGTGGAAGAGTTTGTGGGATTATGTGAGTGATTGTAAGATTGTGAGAGTGTGTGAGTGATTGTAAGTGTGTGTGAGCGAGTTTGTGAGAGTGTGTAAGTGATTGTAAGAGTGTGTGAACAAGTTTGTAAGATAGTGTGAGCAACTGAAAGATTATGTGGACGAGTTTAGTGGTTAGTGATTCCTCCAAACATTGTCCCGAAACAAACTCTCAGTACATGTTTTGTTTTGCGGTTCACATTGAAGGAATCAGTAGCATCCCATTTGGCGACAACAGCACAGGTCTCTTAAAGGTTAAAGCTATTCAGATGTAAAGGTGAGTGTTGGTGGTGGTGGTGAGGTGAATGTGGGATGACTGATTGTGTTCGAGTGATTGTGTTTGTTTGTTTGTATGTTTCTGTCATGTTTGTGTATTGTTTGTGTGCACTGTAATCTTGTTTAATTTGTGTGTGTTGTGTGTGTGTGTGTGTGTGTACGTGTGTGAGCATATAAAGTTTTCAATATCTCGTATGTGTGCGTGATAATGTTTATATTTGTGCCAATGCATATATCCTGTAAGTGCATGTGTGGGTGTGGGTGGCATTTTCGCAAGTATGTGCGTGCAAGCATATGTGTGTGTGTGTGTGTGTGTGTGTGTGTGTGTGTGTGTGTGTGTGTGTGTGTGTGTGTGTGTGTGTGTGTGTGTGTGTGTGTGTGTGTGTGTGTGTGTGTGTGTGTAAAGGTGATGAATGTTTTAGTATACGTTATTGATCGAATGCAGCCCTTGGAGATATACAGTATATATAAAAGACTGATAAAACCTTCACCAACTTACACCTCCGTACATGTTTACATCAGGCGTGATTAACACTGCCTGTGCCTTTGAGAGAATTGCACCAGTCGCTAATGTCATTTCATATAGTATCAATCATGGTATGGTATCTATGTTATCCTCATGGTATGGTATCGTCCTTTCATATGGTATCTTTTCGGGATATGAAATGAAGGAAACACATACACACCTATAGCTATTCTTATACAAATTACTATTATAAACACAGGGATCTACTTTAAACATACACAGAAAGTCTGATATAAGCTGAATATGAAAGGAATAGGTGCATTGTCGCCTGGTATTAAAACGAAAAATAATACTGGTAGGATATAGAGCCGGGTGGTTCCATGTGACGGTTCTGTAAGCCAAACTGTTGTCCATAAATCAGGGTATTACAGCAGACACGTGTATTTCAGTCCGGGTCGTGTTTTAGTGCCACATATATACTGTAGATGAGACCAGTGTGGTAGATGTATTGTTTTGGTGTTTTATGTAAGGGTTATGTAAGAGACACTGACGACTGTTAACTCTCAGTGTGTGGTAAATGTATTGTTTTTTATGTTTATGTAAGGGTTATGTAAGAGACACTGACGACTTATCTTTCAGTGTGTATTGTTTTTGATGTTTTGTGTAAGGGTTATGTAAGAGACACTGACGACTGTTATCCCTCATTGTAGGTCATATTGTGGTCTTAGTTTCTTCTTTGATGTTTTAATGGACGTTGCGTAAAATTGGTTGTTGCTTCCTTTACCATACCGAAGCTTAGAGTCCTTGGTTATGTCATCATGTTAATTAAGGGGAGATTTTTTTTCTTGTTTGTGTATTGGAAGGCTACTTATTCCTCCCAACACTACCGGAAAACCACCGACGCCCTCAGTGCTACTAACACGGGATCTGCTTCGTGGCATAGTTTGGAGGAATCAAAAACCTTCCAATGCACCATCAAGATAATCTCCCCTTTAAGAACCTTGTGGTAGAAATAAAATATATATACAGTAGTTTTAGAGTTTATGTAATGGAATTGTGTGGGATGAAGGTGTTACATGAACGTTGTGGTACTACTGAATAATTATGTTGTCTTAGGGTCATGCAGCACTTACATAATGAATACAGATTATTGCATTAGCATTATTCACCCTGAGTTGCATGTGTATATTGAAATGTTTGTAATGGAGTTCTACATGGGTACTGTTGTTGCTACATTAATATTGTAGTATTGGCGATTATATAACGGATGAACACAGAAGTACGGTAATAATTGACTTAAGATAAGATAGAAATATAACTAATTTTTACGTTTGCAAGAACACTTATTTTTATCTCCTTCAAATTATGTTATTTTAGATGGTATATAAGTTTCGCTATTGGTTCTTCAGGACAAAAAACAGTATGGAAATGTTACCAGCAGTACACAACACAACACAGCAGTACTCGGGCCCAGTCTCAAATTCCGTTTTTTCATGTTACTGACTGTGAATTCTACTTTGAAATGCCTTCTAGGATATATTACGATATATACATTCTGTGTAAATTACGACATATTCAGTTGTATGTTACGGTTTGTTTTAATGACAATAGTTATTCTACAGATCATTATTATTCTAAAAATGTCATCTAAAGTGATATGAAATAAAGACAAATGTATTTCATGAAATATTATAAATGAGTGATACATTCTATCATATTTTACGTGAATAATTTAATATGCTGATCCTACACAAAATAGTACAACAGAGAGACAAACAGATACAAATAAACGGAGACATGCTCGAACACAGATATAAGGAAAAAACATAAACATATACAGACCTCCCATCAGACAAAAGATAAGAATACGGTATACACACAGACCTTCAGACAAAAGATCAGAATACGGTATACACACAGACCTTCAGACAAAAGATCAGAATATACAGACCTCCCATCAGACCATCAGACAAAAGACCAACAAACCTGCCATCAGACAAAAAAACAACAAACCTGCCATCAGACCAACAGAACCGACCCATGACAGTCAAAGCGGAAACCTAGTGGTTGGTCGGGTCTGCAGTCTGCCCCAGGAATCAGGCACACTAATTGCCCCTTAATGAGGCTCTTTAGGGACTCATTACCCTGGAGGGCCCCCCATCCTCGACACCCTCACCCCCCACCAGGCATCAAGGGGGACACTGGCTCCTCTGGCTAGACTGGTTTCTCTGGCTAGACTGGTTCCTCTGGGCTAGACTGACTCCTCTGGCTAGACTGACTCCTCTGACTAGACTGGCTCCTCTGGCTAGACTGGCTCCTCTGACTAGACTGACTCCTCTGGCTAGACTGACTCCTCTGGCTACTGTTGCTCCTAGTACGCTGAGGGTTACTTGGCTCCACTACTACATTACTACTAGTACCCTTTCTTGTAGTTTAGCCATGTACTGTTTAGCCTTGTTAAAAGTACAGTACCGGTACTCTTTATTTCATTTTAGCTTCACCTTGTACCTGTCAACCTTGTCAAAAGTACAATATATTTTTTTATTATTCGTTTATGTTCTAATTTCATCATGTATCCAGGAATCTTGTTACTCGTACACATATTTTTCTGTACCAACATATAACAATCAGGTTTATTGCTAGTATTCTAGTTTTCCTTGTGTATGTGTGGATGTGTATATATTGTTTTTTTTTTTTCAAGTTTTACCATTCACAGACCGGATGTGTACTCGTATCTAACTATTATTTCGAGTTTTGTTTCCCTACCACCATGCAGTAATCAGTCAGCCATATTGCTATATATAGTACATCTTTTCCATTTCTCTTAATTCTTTTCTTTTATCTGTATTTTATGGGGTGAGCTTTGGTTTCAGTCTCACTCACTCTGCAGCATGACGTCAGGCTTTGAAATAATGGCTACTCTATTTTTTTTTTTTTTTTTTTTTTTTTTTTAGTCTGGCTGGCTGGGGTTCTCTGTTTACCACTATGCAGTCGGCCTTGTTACTGGATACTGTGTTGTGGTTTAGTCTTTTATTTCAGTCGTACCGTGAAGTCGGGTTGGTTGGATATTTTTACTACTGCGGGTGTGTGTGTGTGTGTGTGTGTGTCTGAGTCTGTGTGTGTGTGTGTGTGTGTGCTTTACGTAGCGGCGGTAAATGTCGTCTATCGGTATCACAAAAAATACAGTATTATCTTTTTGTTGTAGATTTTTAGACTGGGGAAAATAATGTGGTTAAATCTATTATGTAATTGCGATATCATTGATGGATTCCTCCTCTCCCTGTTATTGCTTACCCTCTACTTCATCCTCCTCCTTCTCTCCCTCCATATGCTCCTTCTCTCCCTCCATATCCTCCTTCTATCCCTCCATATCCTCCTTCTCTCCCTCCATAAGCTCCTTCTCTCCCTCCATCTCCTCCTCTCCCTCCATCTCCTCCTTTTCTCCCTCCATATGCTCCTTCTCTCCCTCCATCTCCTCCTTCTCTCCCTCCATCTCCTCCTTCTCTCCCTCCATCTCCTCCTTCTCTCTCTCTTCCTCTTTTCTTCCTAAATCCAGCCTACATCTGCAGACTCATACATTGTAATCCCCCCTGGAGGGATATGCTCTGGGATTCATGGATTTTGTGTGTGTGTGTGAATGCCTAGTAAAGTGTGTGTGTGTGTGTGGTGCGCGCGCATTTCTCTCCCCTCCCATGCTGCTTCCCCTCACGTCTTGTCCTTTCATTTATTCACATTCTCATTTTTTCTACTTTCTTCCACCACTACCACCACCTCCTCCTCCTCCTCCACTTATTCTTTCTCATCCTTCTCCACTACCTCCTCCTCCACTTACTCCATCTCTTCCGTCTCCCCCTATGCTCCTGCTCTTCTCACCCATCCTCTTCCTCCTCCGCCTCCTACCCACCTCACCACAACATAGCCATATATATATACACACAGATACAGAGTCAATGATCCGGTTAAGAGGGAAGGAGGTCAAGTTAATTTACCAGTGTCCCATATTCGAGGGTGTGGTGGGGAGGGGAGGAAGAGAAGGAGAGATAGGTGGAAAGGAAGGGAAGGAAGAGAGGGAAGGAGGGAGAGAATGAGAAACAGGTGGAAAGAAATGGAAGGAAGAGGATGAGAGATAGGTGTAAAGGGAGGCAAGAAAGAAAGAAAGAGAGGGAAGGAGGACGAGAAGAAGAAACAGGTGGAATGGAAGGGAAGGAAGAGGAGGAAATACAGGTGGAAAGGAAGGGAAGGAAGAAGAGGAGAGACGTGTGGAAAGGAAGGGAAGGAAGAGAGGGAAGGAGGAAGAGAAGGAGAGACAGATAGAAAGAGAGGGAATGGGCCGGGAAGATAGATAGATAGATAGATAGATAGATAGATAAATTGACTGATTGGTAGATAGAAACAAATTAAGGAATGGGTGCGATAAATATATAATAATGATGAGGTATATATCAAGAGTAAAGGGGAGACGTCGACCACTTCTCACCCACTTGTCACATTACGGTCACTCACTGTCACATTACCCTATCTTTTGCCACACGTCCATCTTAATAATATATCATTAGGGGAACTCAGGAGGGAAAAGTCACAGCACCCGACAATCATTCCTGAGGGCATTCTAAGAGGAAAAGCTTTGTTTGAAGGTGTGTGTGTGTGTGTGTTATTTTTTTTACTTGTACTTACGAGATGAAAAGTTAATGGGATAGTATTCCTTTGATTGATTGGAAGTGCCTTGATTCCTCCAAAGTATGCCAGAAAACAGACAGATCCAGATGAAGACAAGAAAGTAATGGTATCCTGTTGCCTGGAATGGAATAGTTTGGAGGAATCATTTGCTCCAGATTTACCACCCAAAATAATGTACAATATGTAATTATAAAACAAACTACGTATAGTGAAAAGTACTTTATGTCTCGGTGAAGTGTAGAGGAATGAATCAGGTGCCGCCCCCCAAACCACTCCCCTCTCCCCCCTCCCCCTCTCCCCTCCCCTCCCCTCCCCTCTCCCCTCCCCTCCCCTCTCCCCCCTCCTCCACCTTAATGTTCTGTATCCTGTTGTAACGAGGGAAATTCCAAGGAAGGCCGTAAATGTTGTATTTTCAATGAATATCAAGGTTTCCGTAATGTGAGTTGAACGAGAAGAAGGAATTGAATTTGCATCTCATTCACGCGTTATAAAAAAAAATGGGGAGAAAAATATGATGTGAGGGCGGAGGAGACAGAAATGATGAAAAAATCAATTATGAACATTAATTAACGAAAGGAAAGTAAGTACAGTCAGTAGCAAAACTGACGAAAGGAAAAAAAAAAAACATCATAAAAGAAATGAAAGATGATAACGAGGCAGTGAAATAAACAAAAACACAAAACATACAGGTAGATTACAAAAAAAAAAAGTAAAAATAGAGGATGAAAGCAGTGTATGTACCAAAGAGAAGTTGGAGATGGAAGAACTAGGATAAAAAAAATAAATAAAAAAAATACGAAAAGAAGTTAGTTTATGAAAGCAATGAAAAGAAAGAAAGAATAAAGGAAGCGAGCGATGGAAGAAGTGCTTTTTACCTGATACGAAATTGGTTGACAAGGACACCCTAATAAAATGGTAATGTTGGGGGTCGTGGGGATGGGGGGAGGGAGAGAGGGAGGGGGGGAGGTTGGGAGGGAAGGGAGGAGGATAGATGAAGAGGGAGAAGAGAGGAGAGGGAAGAGGAGAGGGAAGAGGAGAGATGAAAAGGTGAGGGAAGAGAAGAGATGAAGAGGGAAAAGAAAAGAAGGTAAGGGAAAGGGAAAGATGATGGGGAGAAGACTTAAATGATGATAAGAGAGATAGAGATAGATGAAGAGGAGTGGTATAAAATGAAAGTGAGAGCGAGAGAGGAGAGGAAATCAAAGTAAAGAGGAATGAAGAGAGAATAAAAGAGAGATAGGAATGGGATGATGAAAATAATAGAAGGGAGGAAGGGATAAAGGGTGATACAAAAGAAGGAAGGAAAATAAGAGGGAAGAAGAGAGGAGAAAGAGGGAAGAGGAGGGAAGTTTAAGAAGAGCCAGGAAGAAAAAGAAAGAATGAAAGAATAAGTAGATAACACAAAGAGGAAGAAGAGGTAAATGAATAACAGGGAGGAGGAAGAAGAGGAAGAGGAGGAGGAGGAGGAAGAGGTAAGAGAAAAGAAATGCATGGATAAAATAGTAGTGATGAATAATGGGAGAAAATGTGTGATAAATGGATGAAGTAGGAGGAAGGATGGGAAGCAGAGAGAAAATGATATCGTGAAGGAAGAGCACACGAGGAGAAGGAAGGATGAAGGAGGGAAGAAAGTAAGACGAGAGCAAAGACCAGAATTGAGGAAAGGAAGGAAGGAAGGAAGAAAGGAAGGAAGGAAGGAAGAAAGGAAGGGAGGAAGGAAGGAAGGAAGAAAGGAGTAATCTTAGATGTATAAGCATAGGACAGAAAAAAGAAAGAATGAAAGAAAGGAAGGAAAACAAAGAATTAGTTGATGAAAATAAAGAATGAATGAAGTAAGACCACACAAAAAAAACTAATGAATGAAAGGAAAAAAGAAAGAAATATAGAGAAAGGAAAATGACTAGATAAAGAATTAAGCGACGGAATCAGAATGGACCCGCGGAGATAAGGGATAGGGAATAAAGGATAAAATTGAGGAGATAAGATAAAGAATAAAGAGGAGGAGGAGAATTTTATGCCAGGACAGAGGGAAGGGGGCGATAAAGGAGAGGAGAGGATAAAAACCACCTGACAAAGGAATGATGGAGGGGAAGGGAAGACGAACAGAAGAAAGATACGGAATGAGAGAGAAGCGATTATGACCAAGAATGTTAGAATATATAATGTGATCAGTGGGTGTGTGATATAAATTATGATAGATGTAATATGGTGAAATTATATATATATATATATATATATATATATATATATATATATATATATATATATATATATATATATATATATATATATATATATATATATATGTATATGTATAGACAGACAGACAGAAAGTAGTTTGTATTGTCGTGATGTGACTCTTTTCTAATATATCACTTGAATATTTAATTAATTGTAGTGTATATATTATGTTATATTAATGTATATTTATATATTTATTTATTTCTCGTAACTCCTATATATTATGGTCTCTCCTCCATGTGTAAATAAATAATCAGGGTGTATTGTGTCTCCACATCTATGGTCGGTCTAGTAATCTATTAATGTTGTGTGTTG